>NW_021033406.1:0-13728 GCF_004153795.1 Camellia sinensis | reverse complement strand
GGAGATCATTATTGGGGGTGTTTGGTGGAGTTTTTTTGAGTCAATTTATGACTTTTAACGTTTAAAAAGTTATTTTGGACTGTTTGGTTAAACTTATTTCAAACAGCTTCTGATTCTAACAACTTATTTTAAGTTAAAAAAATTGATTTTGAGAAGCTGTTCATCCCTTATTTCTGATTATCAGCTTCTGCTGTGAACATGTTAATTCACAGTTATACTCTTAAATTTTTTTATTTTTTATTTTTTTAAAAATAGAAAAAGACCCAAATGGACTATAAAATATTATTATTATTTTTTATGAGAAATATAGATAAATAGTGAATAATAAAAAATAAAATTTAATTGAAAAAGTTACTTCACAGCTTATTTAACAAACACTACTCAGGAACTTAAATCTATAATTTAACAGCTACACCAAACAGATTAACAGCTTATGATTAAATTCATAATCTATAATCTGTTAAGTTATAATCTATAATCTGTTCTGACAGTTACACCAAACAGGACCATCCACCATTGATTCTCTATCTCGGTAGTAGATCTAGAAGTTGGCGGTAGCAAACAGAGGTGTTGACACTATGGGTTGATGAAGAAGGATGAAAAAGAAGAGAAATGGGCAAACCTCTATAAACAGTGATGAACGATAGTAAGAATTGAATAACTCATTTCTTGCCATTTTATTGGTCCATTTTTTATTAGGTTAACCCATTGTTATTTATTTATTTAGCAACTTAAAAGGTCAAAACAATAAATTTAATGTATAAATTGATGACATCTACGATCCTTAACGCCAAGGGGTGCAGTGAAATACAACTCAAATGTTGAGAAAGGCTAGTGTCATTTTTCCAAGCTAATCAGCGTTTGGTTTCAATTTTTTTGGATTTAATTTTCTAAAAATTGAATTTTTTGTTTTTCTTATTTTTTTGTTTTTAGTGAATATTTTTAGAATTTTAAGTAATTTTTTTACTTTTTTAAATGTACCTTACTTAGATATATCTAAAAAGTAAAATATTTATAAAAAATCAATAAATATACAAGAATACGAAAAAAGTACTAAATTCTCGTATTTTTTTATTTATATTTTTGGTATTTGGTAAATTCTCTAAAGATTTTTTTTCACAAATATTCTACTTTTTAAGTGTATTTATGTTAGGTGTATCTAAAAATTAAAATAATTTCTTAGAATATTAAGAAAATTCAGTAAAAATAAAAAAATATATGAAAAATAAAAATTTTCAATTTTCTAAAAAATGAATCTTGAAAATTCAAACCAAACAAACTGAATAGGATTTAAACAATTATTAGGAAAGATTATTGTAATTTTTCCTACAATATATATCCATCCTCATCTTGATTCTCCATTTGTAGCGTGAATGTAGACAGAAATGGTGATTGATGAGGCCCGCTCACCCTGCTTAGTCTAGCCCGATATTTTTAGGATTTGAAAAAATTATTTTGCCCATAAGACTAAATTGGGTTAAGATTTGGTGCCTATTTAATATTTGGGTCGGATTTGGGACAAAAAGTTCTAATCCAGCCCTACTCAATCCGTCTATTTATAAAATATTAATTATACTTTTATATTTTTTTAATAATAAACTGAAGTAGAAAAAATATAGAAGACAAAATATATATATATACACTAGGACTTAAGTTAAAATATTTATTAAAAATCATATTTATTTTACCATTAATTTTTTTAACATTTGAAGTTCAAATAATAAATAGGACAAACTTCACTTTACTCCTTGTGGCTTGGGCGGATTGCTGTTTACTCTCTTGACATTCGGAAATCACCATATAACCCCCCATGTGGTTTGTGGATTGAAATGCACACTAACTTCTATTAACAGAAGTTGTAAATTGATAATTATACCCTTCTCTCTCTCTCTCTCTCTCTCTCTTCCTTCTCTTCTTCTTCCTCCATACTCACATTTTATACATATATATACATATAGACATATCAAACCCAGTTTTCTTCATCAAATACAAACCCAATTCACATATACAAATCCAAACCACGGAAGAAAAATAGAATGGTTGTTTGTCTGCTAAATCATGGAACAAACCATTGAAGAAAAATAGAGTGTTTCATTTTGTTGTAGACAAACCCAAACCCAATTCTAATCATATACAACCTGTGGGGACATATTTTTAGGTAGTCCACGTGGCCGAGGTTGTTAGCCGAGGTGCCACATCGGCGGACCATGGTGCCGAGATATGGTGCGATAATATGGAATTCGAGATGTTTTGGATAGAGGACTAGAATCCAAGATGACATCAAGCTACCTATTTGGATAGAGATGAGATTCTTGAGGGAGTTCATCTTAATCTGAATAGTGTGAGTTATGATAAATGTTGTCCTTGTAAAGGATAGAGTCCCATGAAGTAAGACTTCTAGGGAAGTTGGACACTGACCACTATAAAAGTGAGGCACCCCCATGGGTCTAAGATATGCTTTTTATGTTCTGTCTAGTGAGTTAAGCACTACTGGTTATCTTTGAGAGATATTTGATTACTGACTTGAGCGTTGGAGTGCCCTCGGGTGGACGAACCACCGCTGGATTCTTATCTTTCTGTGACAGGTTGTTCGGGCTTAATCTATTATGCTGGTGCTCTTCAGCTGAGTTCCCTCTTTGATTGTGTGGTCGGAAATCAACACCCACAATTTGGCGCCGTCTGTGGGAACTTAGTAAGGATAGATGGCAAACAATGAACAGGAAGTGAGGATTGAAGACGACATCCACAATAAGAAGGAGAAGAGAAGAGCTCAGCCTGAGTGAGCAGATCCAAGATTCCAAAAGACAAGATCTCGGCCTAGGTGACTAGGTCCAAGAAGACGAGAGCTCAGCCTGAGTGAGCAGATCTAAGATTCCAGAAGACACGATCTTGACCTAGATGATTAGGTCCGAGAAAAGAAGAGCTCAGCCTGAGTGAGCAGATCCAACATTCCAGAAGACACGATCTCGACCTAGATGATTAGGTCCAAGAAGAGAAGAGCTCAGCCTCAGTGAGCAAATCCAAGATTCCAAAAGACAAGATTTCAGCCTAGATGATTAGGTCCAAGAAGAGAAGAGCTCAGCCTAAAGTGAGCAGATCCCAGATTCCAGAAGACAAGATTTCGGCCTAAATGATTAAGTCCGAGAAGAGAAGAGCTCAGCCTAAGTAAGCAGATCTCAGATCCTTGAAGATAAAAAGGAAGCATACAAGTTCAGACTGAAGTCGGCCAGGTTCTGCCTATCGGCAGAAGGCCATCTATACAGAAGGGTTTTAACTAGATGTAACAACCCCTATCCGTGATTAGCCACTAATTCGTATTTAATGATGTTAATAAGAGGATTAAAATAAATTATGTGTTTATTCTGCACTTTGTATGATTTTGGCTTTCTATCTGTTACTTATAGAAATATTTGTTTGGAATTCCACTTTAATATGTAAATCGAAAGCCTTATCGGCACCCGAAATCGAAATTAACTACACCGATGTGTCATTTGGAATTTTTAGAATCATATGGAAAATTTTATTAAAAATTGATTCAGTCTGATTCGTTAAGTTGCGTTTGGCAAGCCTTATATTTTAATTAATGTATTTTAGCACCATAGCTATATATGTAACCCTTGAGCTCATTTTTTAGCTCAATTCTTTTACCTCTTAGTGCCAAAATCTGAGTAATTTCATTTTAGAGAGAGAGAGAGTGCAATTCTAAGAGAGATAAGAAGAGATTAGGAGAAATTGAAGGCTATAAGCTTGAATTGATCAAAGATTGTGCAAGTACCTAGCTAATTGAAGACTCTAGGTAAGGATTTAAGACTTAATTATGACTTTTAACCATTAAGTAAATCATTTTAAGAAGAATTTATGATTATGTACAAGAGTTGGACCAAAGATGATGAATTAGAGTTAATTCATACATGCATACATAGTTTGTTTAATTTCATCATTTTGAACATGATTCATATCATCCATGTTTGAATTATCATGTTTTGAACCTTGAATTCATATTTTGAAAGGGATTTCTTACATGCATGGAGCTTATGAGCTCAATTTACAAGTTTCATGAGTTTTGGAGCAAAGAGATTGAAAAGTTTTGCATGCATGTACATTTTCTTACAAATTGAGCATGATTTCCATGAATCCTCTCTTGCATGTTTGAATTCATCTCCATTTGGGGAAATCTTCAAGTTTCAAGTTGTTTTGTGGTTTAATCATGTTTTGGGAAGTTCAAGACCAAGAAACCCATGCATGTTGTGTTCATGAACATTCATCATGTTTTAAGTTGAAATTGTGAGTTTTTAACGAACTCTTGAGCCATGATTTTATGAAATAATTCATAATTCTTCATGTTTTACAAGTTTACTATGTTATCTCAAGTTTTGGGGCCCAAGAGATGTGTTTTGAAGTTGGAATTCGAGTTTTGAGCTAAAGGTGCAATCTAGAAATTCCAGAATTTGCATCTACGCTCGAGCGTGGAGTTTCACCTCGAGCGACCAATCTGAGTGCGTGCACTCCGCTCGAGTGACCAAAAGTCCGCTCGAGCGTGAATTGCAAGCTCCCAGAAGTTTCATGTCTTTTACAGGTCGCTCGAGTGAAGGAATAGTGCGCTCGAGCGACCATTCACCTTTTGCATGTCCGCTCGAGCGAGGAAAGCTACGTTCGAGCGTGGACCTTATTTTCAGAATTTTGCCTAAGTGTTCCAAGGCATGTTTTGGCATCCTTCATTGCATCTTAAGCATTCCTAAGCCTTAATTAAGCCATAGTAATGAGGTTATGGATTAGAAACACACTAAGAAAAGAAGGTACCAAGTTCCGAGATGCAGTGTGTGTGTTTTAGGCAATGTGATAAGAAAGAATAAAAACCATGTAATGAGAGCTAAGCCTTAATGGCCACTTGAATGTGTAATGATGAGACATGCTTGTGTTATGTATTTTGTAGTTGTTAGGTCAAAATCTGAGGGTTGATTGACCATGCTGGAACATTGTGAGTAACGTTATTGTAAAGATACATCATATGAATTACGTTCTAAATGAAATATGATAAGTTCTGATTTCTGAAATGATATCTGTTTTCGGTGAACGAATATTCCAAGTTTGAAATCTATTTATGGCATCCATAGATAGTCCCAAGTCATGGGGGACGACATGAAAAATTGTGGGTCTATGACATACAAGTTTACGAGATCTCGTTAGCTCTTTCATTGTAGGTGATATGTGTTTAATCGGTATCTAGAACCGATTACTCTAGTCAGAAGACGTCTGTGATGTGTTCTATGTGATGTACCATTATTTATGTTCTTTGATATGAAAATGATTATGCTTGGTCTGTTTTCTGCTTATGATATATTGGTTTCGTTCACTAATCCCTTTACTTTAATGTTATTCATGGGCATTTAGCTCATTGTGTGTATAAATATGTATAGGTGAGCATTCTGGCGCCCGAGCTGAAGGCTTTTGTTCATGATCTGTGTTCGTTGTCACCACCATTTGTGCCTCACGTGGAGGTTCCCGAATTGTCTGTGTGTCAAGTTCTGTTGGTTCTGTGTAATGTATGACTTGATTTAATTCTGTTGGCTGGACTAAGATACTATAATTGTGTGTGGTGTATAATGTATGAATGACTATTGCTACTTATATAAAGTTTTAACTATTCTGTTCATATAAGTTAGCACAACTCATTGGACAACTATATTTATGTATTTGCTTCGCTAGCCCTTAATCTTGTTTAATCTGTTCAGAGGCCTTCGGTAGTCCAAGGATTACTAGCGGTTACGATGCTAAACCTATAGGGGCAGGTTTGGTCGTGGACACTAGACCTCTATTACGATGTATACATCTTTCCCAGGTAAAGACTTTTATAATAAAGGTCCACAAAGAAGTATGTGGAGCCATGCAGGAGGACAGATCCCTTGCCCATAGAGCAATATCGCAGGAATTCTTTGTGCCTTCACATGCAAAAGGAAGGCTCTGAAGCCTATGTAAAAAATGTAAAAAATGTTTTGTTGAAAATCCACCTGCAACGTGCAAGAGAACAAACAATTCGGCTGGGGGCATAACAGCAACAATTTGCTAGGCTTACAACAGAAGTTCAGCCCAAGGAGAGTTTCAAGGTTTAGGGGACCTCGTCCTGTAGAAAGGTCGCGCAATAAGAAGATCATAGGAAGGCAATTTGCCAAATAGAATCTTTTCGATTGCCAGAATGGCATATCGGCTGAAGTAATAATAAAGTGCTAGTTTGATTTTTGTGAATTTGAAATCTGTGCGATAGGACCGACCAGTCCTATGACGACGTTTCTGAATGAAACATGACGAATAATTTAGACTTATTATATGACAAAGTTAAATTATACTTTGCATATAATAGAGTTGAACTAAGTTGGCGATATTTCTGAATAAAGCATGACGAGTAATCTTAGACTTATTATATGGCAGGTTGAATTATACTTGCATATAATAGAGGTTGAACTAAGTTGGCGATGTTTCTTGAATAAAACTTGAACGAGAACTTAGACTTATTTATATGACAGAGTTGAATTATACTTGCATATAATAGAGTTGAACTAAGTTGACGATGTTTCTGAATGAAACATGATGAATAATTTAGACTTATATATGACAGAGTTGAATTTTATACTTGAATATGATAGAGTTTAAACTAAGTTGGCGATATTTCTGAATGAAACATGACCGAGAAACTTAGACTTATTATAGGCAGAGTTGAATTATACTTGTATATAATAGAGTTGAACTAAGTTGGCAATGTTTCTGAATGAAACATGACGAGTAACTTAGACTTATTATATGTTAGAGTTCAATTATACTTGTATATAATAGAGTTGAACTAAGTTGCGATATTTCTGAATGAAACGTGATGAGTAACTTAGACTTTTTATATGCAGTTGAATTATACTTGCATATAATAGAGTTGAACTAAGTTGAATTCACCTAGACTTGCCATTGTCGGCAGAGTTAAACTCAGAATGGAACTAAGTTTGCTTTAGAGAAACTAAGTTGAACACCCTCAGTAGTCTTGTTTGTATTAGACTTTCAGCGAAATTGAAGATGCATGCTTTAGCGTGAACATAAGTGACACTTGGGTTCACATTAGGGGCAGGAAATAGAAATAAGGAATAGGCTTAACACTTGTTAAAATTTTTTACAAGTTGGAGTCAGCCGAGTATCCAGATGAGGGGACACTCGAGTTGTTGGTTACCCGAGATCACCAACACATTCGTTAAACTTGGAAATATTGGAAGGGCAGTAAGTACAAGTTAAAGAAACAATACTTGTTGAATGTTGTTTTAAGAATTTTTTATAAAATGCCCGTTGCCCGAGATCACAGTAAAAGGTGAACTCCGAGTGTAAGTTCGTCCGAGGTGGCCAACTAAGGGTGTACCCGAGATGAAGTGGATCTGAGGTGGTACGTGTCAGATGTTGTTCTAACCCGAAGTGATTAACACAGTTAAAGTATACTTGGGAGAAGTACAAAAATATTCTAAGTTGGAATCATACAGACAGTAAAGACAGAGACAGAGCATTGAACACTTAGTCAAAAAGAGGACTTCCATTCAAAAAGACAATTTGTTCAGATACAAAAGAAGACACCTCGGCCCGAAGCAAAACAAGATATCAAGATGGAATCTGACTCCATCCTTCAATGATGATACTATAGGAAGGGCATACATGGTCTCTCCAGACATCATGGAATCCTCTCCCAGCCAACCTTAGATGAACGTCCGCGTGGATGAAAGAATTCCTGACGGAAGTATTCTAGTTTATTTAGAGAGTTACACCTCCATTTAACACCATGACCTCTGGCTAGGGGAATTTGGCCAAGAAAGTTAGACTATGTAGCGGTTAAGAGACTCGGCGTAACCTAAGGACTGCTGGGTTATAAGTTTTAGGGTTCTGAGAGGTTTGGGGCATAAATTGTTTTAGTTTTCCTAAGTGTGGTTCTAGCAAATTTCCAAACCTACGTCTAATGTAAATGTACAGATTCAGAGCAATAAAATTCTACTAATAAGCAAAACAGACTGAAAAAAGGTTCTAAAAAACATGAAAAGTGATCCAAAGACTTAAAACACGAGACAAAGAGCATGAATAGATCAGGGATGAACAAATTGTTAAAATTTCGATTGAAGGTTGCCTAAGAAAATAGTATCAAATAACAGAAAAATGTGAAGATGGGCTCAAGAATATGAAGGGACAAAATACTGAGTCAAAGCAAGCGAAGGCATGCAGAACAATGAGATTTCGAATATGAAACAAGATGGCAATGTAGATGCAGATACAGAATATCGTGGTGATGTTGTAAAAATCCACAGAAGGAATATATTTGAAAACAGTTGGAGAACTGAAGTTAAATAAGGGCAAATTACATATACCTCCTTGAGGTTTGGCTTAATTACAAATACCGCCATTTGAGGTTGAGAATTCAAAATCCCCCCTGAACGCTATATCTTGTATAACAAATTAGGGGAGGTGATTTGTGTATGAAATATAACCAGATGAAGGCAAATGTAATGAATAATTTACAAACCTTTAGGAGGTGGATGCAATTTCAAAACCTCAGGGGGGCATCTGTAATTTAGCAAACCCGATGGAGGTATATGTAATTTGCCCTAAAATAAAAAGAATTCAAGATTACAAGTTAAAAATTGCTAAGGAAGTAAATGTCGGAAAGGGATTCGTCGGAGTCAAACAACATTATGATTGGACAGAACAGCTAGGCATGCCAGAAGTGGTGACCAGTAGTTGTAATAGGAATGAATGCTTCAGAATAACGATGATGGTTGTGCAGAGGCCAAGAGAAAGAGAGTCTAAAGGAAACATAGACACGAAATAGAAAAATGAAAGGTTTTGCTAAATTGGAAGATGGCAAAAAGTTATAATCAATTCTTGATATGGCCCCCTGCGCTGACATCAAACGGCGGAGGGCAACTGATTGCGGTACACAAGGGGCGTGATTGGTATGCACCAATTGATGATGATCTGATTGAGAAGTGCGATCTTAGTTGAGATATTGAAATTTCGTTGAGATGTTGAATTGGATTAGGGCAGAACTTGTTTTATTTTTTGGTTTCTGTGAGATGATATTTAGGAATCTTTGATGTTCTTGAACTAGCAAGTCATGATTCACTGCTAGTAATGCGATCTCTGTTGAGACGTTGGACTTGGATGAGATAGAACATGATGGTTCTTGATTTCTGATTCTTAATGAGTGGACATATGAGTCCTTATTTCTTGGCGCCGACAAGTTCACAATCTTGTCGGAGGAGTACATGTAAGGTTCCATTACCTCAGTTGCGACGTAATAGACCTAGGGGTGGCAGTTTGTGGGGACATATTTTTAGGTTATAGTCCACGTGGCCGAGGTTGTTAGCGAGGTGCACGTGGGCGGACCATGGTGCTGAGATATGGTGCAATAATACAGTAAATTCGAGGATATTTTGGATAGAGAACTAGAGTCATAGATGACATCAACGCTACCTATTTGGCATAGAGAACTAGAGTCATAAAGACATCAAAGCTACCCTATTTGGATAGAGATGAGACTCTTGAAGGAGTTCATTTAATTTGAATTAGTGGAGTTGTTGATAAATGTTATCCTTGTAAAGGATAGAGTCCATTGAAGTTAAGACTTCTTAGGGAAGTTGGACACTGACCCACTATAAAAGTGAGGCACCCCCAGGGTCTAAGGTATGCTTTTTTATGTTCTGTTCTAGTTGTACGCCCTTCAAAATAACAACAATAAACCATTCAAATAAGACATGCAAATTTGAATATGGTTAAAAGTTCTACATTCTTCATTACATTCAGGAATTCTATACATAAGTATACAGTTTAACAACAACAGCAAGATGCCCTATGGGCTTACAAGCTTCCAAGTTAAACACTTGTTACAACAAAAAGAGTACTAAACTCCGATACACATTAAGCCCTTGGCTTTTGAATTACATGTAATACATCAAAAAGTAAAACGACAAAAGTGTGTCGCCTCTAGCCTCCCAAGGCTATGTCCTTGGAGGTGCATGCTACCTGTATCCTTGGAAAATGATATTTCCCATATAGGGTGAGCCACAGCCCAGTAGAAATACACTAAACCCACCATGAACAATGACTAAAAGATTGGCAATTGATAGATGGCCAACACTTGATACCTTTCACATAAAATTACCATATTTATGTCATACGACTTATGTATGTCCAAGTTACTTTTCATTTTTCCCCTTTTCAACAGATAGACATATACAGCTCTATCCACATTCTCAAAGATATCTCAACAGATATGTATAAAACTATATCCCACATTCACAGATAAGCATATAAGCTGTATCCACATTCTCAACAGATATGTATATCAACAATATCCCATATTCACAGATAAGCATATAAGCTATATCCACACTTCATAAAGATAAGCATATCAGCTCTATCTTTACTCTTCTAGACAAGCATATGAGCTGTATCTACGGAGTTCTCCCTATCTTTCCCAACACTATCCGGTTTAGAGGTACATCCCTATCTTCCCCTAAACCGCGGAGTACATCCCCATCTCCTTCTCTACACATAACGTATACAAACACATTGGTTCTATATACAATCACTCAATACATATAGTTAATGTATTCTATCAACCGTCAAATTCCATGACACATTCCATTGATTAGTTTCCGTTTGCCTAATCATCATGCATTGTCTACAACAATCACGACTATCCTCCACCGATAGCCCAAGCAATTATTTCTAAACAGAAAATAAATGCACAATGGATATTCAATCAACATTTCATTTCCTCATTTCTCACAATTAATTATCCCAATTAATCAAACAATGTAATTAGGTCATTATCCATAATTAACATTTCAACCCTTAGGTCCCATTTCATCAATGATTCAACATTTATTCCATTTCTCTATGCCAAACATGCATCTAGGTTTATTATGAATAAAACCTCAACTTTTGTAAAATTACACAAAAGCCCCGAACTTTCACCAAATTACCAAACAACCCCAACATCTCAAAATACTAAAATTTAAAGACAAAATCCATAGAGAGGAGTAGGATATCCCTACTTCAAATTCGGAGCCCAAAGGAGAAGATGACAAAACCAACGTGCTCCAAATCTCGAAATTTTTAAATTAAAATGTAGCCCTCGATGATCAACAACTTTTTGTAAAGGCCAAAGATGAGCAAATCACTTCTACTAGATCAAAACCTAGAGAGAAGGTAGAGTTCTAGAGTGAGAGGCTCAACAATGGATTTTTTGGAAAAGTAGGAGAGAGAAGAGAAAGTGAAAAAGTGATTTGAAAAGTCAAAACACGGAACTTAAACCCAGTCGACCCGCTCGAGCGTCAAACACCCGCTCGAGCGTCACTCACAGACTCCCGCTCGAGCGCCAACAATCCCGCTCGAGCGGCGAATACACACTCCCAGAACTTTTACAGAACCAGGTCTCCGCTCGAGCTTCTACTCCCCGCTCGAGCGGCACTCACACAATCCCGCTCGAGCGGCCAACTCCACGCTCGAGCGTCCAATACTGCACAGGAAATACTGGATGGGTGCAATTCCCGCTCGAGCGCCAAAACCCCGCTCGAGCGGACAGGCCAAAATCTGGGCAACTAGTTTTGGTTTGTAAACTCAACCAACCTGTAACAAACCTGCCAACACATCCTATAACTCAAATACGAAGTAAAAAGGATGTAAACAAGATAATAATCAACTACCAACATCCACGGACACAAGTCCGGATCACTGTACAACAAGGGTAAACCCAGGATCGCTATATAGTGAGTTAAGCACTATTGGTTATCTTTGAGAGATATTTGATTACTGACTTGAGCATCGGAGTGCCCCCGGATGGACGAACCACCGCCGGATTCTTATCTTTCTGTGACAGGTTGTCCGGGCTTAATCTATTCTCCTGGTGCTCTCCAGCTGAGTTCCCTCTTTGGTTGTGTGGTCGGAAATCAACACCCACACAACCCAATCAAAGATATATATATATATATATATGTATGTATATATACAATGAACTCTTAACATATATTTGGAGGTTGTAGATGTCCTTGATCTTTTGGTATATAGTTTGGAGCAAGATCTTGAGAACAATGACACTAGTTGACACCAATTATCAAATCATTCAACTCTCCACTTGGTAAGTTACTAGCAATGTCATGTCATCATCATGACAGTTTCCTTAGATTTTATATCTTCACTTTCTTTACTTATTTTGTTAAATCTTTGGTCATGCCATTGTTGTTTTTTATTTTATTTTTTCTTTCAGAGACGAGTTCTTTATTGGTTGATGAGTACTTAATTGTGGTTCTTTCTGTACTAGAATATTGGTGAATGGTTTTTTCCTCATTTTTTGAGGATGTTCCATACATAGTGATCCTTCTTCATTCACAAGATAAAATGTGGATATGGAGATGTTGAAGAGATAACTAGATGGGAAAAGGGAAATAGATATAGTATATAGTAGAGACGAAGATCTATATAAAAAAAATAGAGAGAAAGATCTGTATATTAAAAAAAAAAAAAATTAAGAGAAAGAACAATGGCATTCTTTGTAAATTTAAAGATATGAAAAGGGTATTTATGTCTTAAACATTGGCTTACTCACCAAATCAGCGTGTTAATGTCACTGCCAGTTAACTTAGATGGAAAAGTTAATGGTGCGTTTTGGTCCACAAACCATATGAGGTTATGTAGTGATTTCCAAATGTCAGAGGAGTAAACCGCAATCGGCCTAAACCACAGGGGGTAAAGTGAAATTTGTCCTAATAAATAAAATGATCTAAACAATTTAATATTCATTAAAGACTAAAATAAAAATAAAAAAATTAATAGCTCATATTTATTGAATTAAATGGGCAGGCTTGATAGATTTTTTTTAAGGTTGGGTTTGAAATGACTAGATAAGGCTTGGTGTTGGGGCTAACCAGACTTGAAATAATGCATATCTGCTTACTATATAGTGCAAGTTTGACCTAGCTCGGTCCAAGGTTTGCTTAACCCTATTGCCAGTCGAAGTCGAAGCTGATATAGGGATGGCCATTCAGTTTGATATTTTTAGGGTTTAGAAAAAAAATATTTAACTCATAAAGCCAGACTGGACAAATTTTTTTAGCCCGTTTAATTTTCGGGCTGGGTTTAGGATAAAAAGTTTTAGCTTGGCCCAATTTGTCCGTTTAAAAATATTAATTTAATTTTTTTATAATATTTAGTTACAAAATAAATAAGAAAAATAATAAAAGATAAAAAATACACATATATATACTTCTTTCTGTAGCTTAGATTACAACACTTCTTAAAAGATTATATTTGTATTATTATTAATTTTTATTAATATTTTAAATTTATAAAATTATGAAAAAAGTTTAAATAATTTAATAATTTTTTAAGATGGAAAAAAAAATTAATAGCTCAATCTAATTTGAGATTTAGGTTTTTTTTTTTAAAGTCAAACTTAGAGTAATTAGGTTAGGTTAAGATTGATACATAGTTGAACCAAACAAATGATGCACATACTATAGTGCTAGCCCCGGTCCCAACCCCCCTCAGCCTTTGTCCACCCTTAGCTGGTGTTGGAAAACGTGGAATAAAATAAAAATTTAGGCAATAATACCACAAATCTATTCACTTGTTTGTTTTCAATTTTTTCAAAACACTTTTAAAAATTTTATTTTTTATTTTTTCATGTTTTTTTATTTTTTTTGAATTTTTTTAAAT
>NW_021033404.1:0-13464 GCF_004153795.1 Camellia sinensis | reverse complement strand
TTTGCCGTTAAAAAAAGTCTCACAAACAACCTTAGTAGAAACAATGCTCAGACCTGTGGTCGATCTCTTGAAGTAACCTCGTCTATTCGTTGATTAAAATCTGGATCCCTTTTTCTTTTTTTTTTTCCTTATTTTTTGCTTGTTTCTTTTGAGCAGTTATATATCTAAAATGGATTTTGGACTTTCCATCTAGGCTGCCATTGGGAATGCAAGAATATATTGAGTAAATTATGAGTATGAACAATGATCTAACACAGTGGACAAACATTATTTTCAAGATTTTTGTCCAAGGATAATATCATTGCAAAAAAGAAAAGTATTTGCAAGGTTAAAATATAATATTTCCTTGTAAAAAATAAATTGCTTTGTATGCCCATGCGGTTACCAAATGTATGTCTAGCAACAACAACCATTTGTATAAATAAAAACTGGAGTTTAATTTGTATTTTCTTTTTAATTTTAGTGAATTGAATTATTTTATTTTATTTATTTTTAATGCATCTAATTTAAGAATATATTCAAAAATTAAAATATTTGTGAAGAAATCTTTAAAATAATATTAAAATACAAAATATAGTACATTTTGTAATTATAAATTTTAATTTTTTATCGTAATATTTTATTTTTTTTATAGTATATCTATGTTAGATGCATCTAAAAAATAAAATTTGATCAAAAATATTTAGAAATTCAATTAAAAAAAAAAAAAAACGTTGAAAACTCAATTGATTCAACACTAATAACCAAACCACATAACTTCTCTTTCCATAACCCCAACAAATCCACAAACACCATGAATTCTCCAATTTTACGAACAAACATAATATTGTAAGTCAAAAATAATAATAAAAAAAACGTAAGTTAAAAATATACAACAACTTTTAATTAACTTCTTCATCTTTTGTTTCATGTTGAGGTTGACAAATGCCTTTTAGTAATATGTTTTATTTGTTTGAGAAAAAAATTTTAAAAAAAATGATAAAATTTTGAAATACTAAAAATGTTACCCTTTGTAGTGGGAAAGTAAAAATGGTTAAGAATTCATTTGGAAAGTGATTTTTTAACTAAAATAATAAAGTGCAAAAAAAAAAAAAAAAAAAAAAAAAAAAACTAAATGTTTAGGAATGATTTTTTTAAATTTTTTTTTACAAAAAAAATATGAAGTAAAAAGAAATAGAAAATTCCTAAACTTTTTTAACTTTGACTTTTTAATTAAATTAACATATTATCAAATGACCTCGGAATAATTTTTGCTTTTGTTGACTTCATATCGATACTTCCTAGCAATTGTATCCACATCTTGTAAATTACCAATGGACATAGCCAAGTTGAATTGAACTTTAAATTGTCAGACAAACAATTGAAGATTGGGATTTTTGGTGAAAAGTCCCTTCCATAGGGCCTATTTTGTCTGAAACCCACGGATGAAAATAATGGTCCCAAAAGCCCCTCAATTAAAAAAATAACATGAATTGATTGAAATGCCCATCCATATATAAGGCGGGAAATATGAAACAATTGCACCGTTTCTCTCCCTTCTCTCTGTTTCATCGATTGAAAACCCTCTTTTCCTCTGAATATCATCATTCGAAAACCCTAGCAACGATTGAAACCCTTATCTGAGTCTCATTACTCTCGCTCTCTAGAGCTATTTCGTTACAGTTTCGTCGATTGAAACCCTAGCAAGGTTACAGGTTCGTCGCTTGGTTCGTCACTTGTGCTCAAATCAAACTCGGCATTACGCTTTACTCTCTCACTTGGACACACATTTTACAGGTGATTTTTTCCTCTTTCTGCTAGTTTTTCGATATTATAAAGTCTGTGTGGGTTTGTTTTCATTTTGGGAGTGGTGTATGAGATTACGTTGGGTGAGTAGAATTTGGGATTTTTGGTTGGACTAAGGATCATTTGTTCTAAAAATTTTATCACTATCTTAAAATACTTTAAATTACTAAATCATGTGAAAAAGTTAAGGTTTAAAAATTTTGAAAACTAATTTAGGTATTTCGGAATTACAGAGTAAAATTTTACTTTAACTCTAGCCTTTGCTCATTACGCTTTGATTTCTGTAGTGTTTTGATCCTACAATTTTCAATGCTTTGAAATTCACTTGCTTCATGAAATTTTCAGAGTAAAATTTTACTTATTACAGAGTAAAATTTTACTTTAAATCTAGCCTTTGCTCATTACGCTTTGATTTATGTAGTGTTTTGGTCCTGCCATTTCAATGCTTTCAAATTCACTTGCTTATAATGAGAGTAAAATTTTACTTATTACAGAGTAAAATTTTATTTTAACTCTAGCCTTTGCTCATTACGCTTTGATTTTTGTAGTGTTTTGGTCCTGGCATTTCAATGCTTTCAAATTCACTTGTTTATAATGAAAGTAAAATTTTACTTATTACAGAGTAAAATTTTACTTTAACTCTAGCCTTTGCTCATTACGCTTTGATTTCTATAGTGTATTGGTCCCTGCAATTTCAATGCTTTCAAATTCACTTGCTTCATGAATTTTCAGAGTAAAATTTTACTTCCAATCAGAGTAAAATTTTACTTTCAATAAAAGTAAAGTTTTACTTTCAAATTCACTTGTTTATAATGAGAGTAAAATTTTACTTATTACAGAGTAAAATTTTACTTTAACTCTAGCCTTTGCTCATTACGCTTTGATTTCTGTAGTGTTTTGATCCTGCAATTTCAATGCTTTCAAATTCACTTGCTTCATGAATTTTACTTCCAATCAGAGTAAAATTTTACTGTCTCATTGCAATGCTTGTGCATTTTGTTTAGTGCTTATTTGTTTTGTCACATTGTTGTTTACAGTAAAATGTTACATTGTTGATATAGGGAAACTTTTTAGTGTTTAAAAATGGTTGTTAGAAGAAGCAAATGTGGTGATGATGATTATTTTGAAGTTCCACCAACGGTTATACAAAAGAAGAAAGTTCCTAAAAAAAAGAGCAAAAGTAGTGAAGAAAGTCCTTCGAAGTTGAATATTGTACATGGAGTACGGGAGATGGAGAACTATATGAAATAATATAGGTCAAATATTGTTTCATTGATAAACCTAATGCGAGACACGAGGTTCACTAAAAGACACATTACTGCCCTTGAAAGAACACCTTTTGGGATGTTTAAATATTTTTGGAAGAAAGATGATGTGGTGTTAAAGAAGTTCAAGAAAGTTGATGATAATGTCATGGATGTGATCAAATCTTATGACTTTCATGCAAAGGGATTTAAGCTTGGGGAGAAAACATGTGACATATGGGACAATGATGTTACTTTGATTTTTGGGATAAAATCGAGAACGAAAAAAGTAGATGTGTCATATGGAAAGAAACAAGAATCACCTTTTGTGCAGAGAAGATTTCGTAATATGTCAAGAATATTTGTAAAGAGTTTGCGAGAGGCATTAGGAGATGCGTTGGAAGGCACAATGAGAATTGATGTTGAGGATGTTGCATGAATAATGTGTCTATTTGTTGTGGCGACTTTGCTATTACCAACAACTGGTCTAACAGTTGGATGGGCCTTTGTCACCCTTGTAGAAGATTTGGAAATGATGAATTCGTATGCATGGTCGACTGCAGTTGCATCCGCGTTGACTACTTCAATCCATTCTTCATTAGGAAGTCTTGAAAATGTCACTGAATGTGTATTTCTTCTTTTGGTAAGTAAATTGAACTACTTTAAATATTATGCAATGTATCTTTAGAGAATTAACTAATTTCGATTTTTTATTTTATAGTACTGGTTATGCGAGCATACTACGCTCATTCAACCTTAAGGAAAAAATTTGTGTCCAAGGCTCCTTCGATGGGACTTATCAACATTGAGGAAAAAGCTAATGAAGAGGTCATTGCAAACACTAAAGCCCGAAGGGGTATCATCTTTCCAAACTCAGCCTTACTAGTTCACTTTGTTTAAAATTATACTTACATAATAAAATCTTACTCTTGAACAGAGTAAAAGTTTACTTACAATTAGAGTAAACTTTTACTTTGAAACAGAGCAAAATTTTACTTACTCTTAAAGAGAGTAAAAGTTTAGTTTAAATCAGAGTAAAAGCTTACTTACAGTCAGAGTAAAATTTTACTTACTTTTGAACAGAGTAAAAGTTTACTTTAAATCAGAGTAAACTTTTACTTGCAGTCAGAGTAAAATTTTACTTACTCTTGAACAGAGTAAAAGTTTACTTTAAATCCGAGTAAAAATTTACTTTAAATCAGAGTAAAATTTTACTTACAGTCAGAGTAAAATTTTACTTACTCTTGAACAGAGTAAAAGTTTACTTTAAATCAGAGTAAACTTTTACTTACTCTTGAACAGAGTAAATGTTTACTTAAAATTAGAGTAAAAGTTTACTTACAATCAGAGTATACTTTTACTTTGAAATAGAGTAAAATTTTACTTTAGTGGTTAAAGTTTGCTTAATTGCTGGCTTCTTTTCTTTTTCTATTTTTCAAATGCAGGTAAATCACAATGAACTGAAGCCCATTTCCAGAGAAGAAATGAAACTCATTTGCAATGATGATGAAGAAGATGCATTGGACATAGAGGAAAATTTGGAGACTGAAAAAGATGCATTGGACATGGAGGAAAATTTGGAGACTGAAGAAGATGCATTGGACATGGAAGAAAATTTAGAGACTGAAGAAGATGAAGATCATGTAGCTGAAGCTTTAGGAGATGATCAACCTTTGAAGGACTTCATTGATCTTCAGAAGGAAAACAAGAGGCTGAAAAGTGAGAATATGGCGTTGGTTGAAGAACTGAAGAAAATGAGAGAAACAATGCAAAAAATAGAAGAGGATCAAGAGGCAAAAACAAAAGAAATAATGGAAAAGATGAGCAGCACAGAGAAAGAAATGGAGAAACTCAGAAAGGAGATTGAAGTACTCAAATCTGAAAATAAACAGTTGGTTGAACAGATTGAAGAAAATACGGTTCATGCGGCTACCCAAAGTTGTGCTTCTAAAGAAATGCCACATGCTAAAGGAGTAGAACAAGAGCAAAACATTGGGATTCAAAGTACATTGAAAGAAACACTTATAGTCGTAGAGCCATTGCAAACATCCATGGTCAGGAAAATCAAAATCAAGGCGAGGAAAAAAAAAGAGATGTCTGATTTTGAATGTGAGTCAAGAGAGGCAAAGAAAAAAAAGACCACAAAACAAGCAATTGAAGTGATGTCAAAAGAAGTGATTTGTGTTGACAACTTGTCTCTAAGCCAAGCAAAGCCAGTTGAAAGGGTTTTGTTTCCAGATAAGGCTGCAATAAGCAAATTGCTTGATGAGAATGATAAGTGTCTATTGAACAAGATTTACAATTTGGAAACCACAGTGTAAGACCATTTTAATTTTGTCAAACAACGGATTTTTACTGTTATCAAACTGCAACGTGTTAATCAACATTTTTTTTACCTTATGACTAGTGCAATCATATGGTCCGGCACAGGAAATGGAGTATTTGTTACATTGCATGATGTGGATGCAATTCTGAGAGATGGTGATACTGCAAATAATGTAAGTGGCCATACAAGTTTCAATGAATAGTGTTCACTTCAATAACTAAAAATAGTTCATTTTATTAACATATATTTAATTGATTTTTGTTTTTGTAGGTCATTGACAGCTTCATAGAAATGCTTGAGATTGAGCAACAAGTCAAGAAGCCAGAAAAGAATAAATCATTCGTTTTCTCAAGCCTTTGTTAGGTAAGCCATCAATTTGTATTTAGTTTGAATTGATAAATTTTTACTATGGTTTAGTGTAACATTGTACTGTATTTTGGAGTTAATTTTTACTATTTGGTTTGCCAAAGATTGACAACTCATACAGTGTGTCACTAACACAACTTGAGACATGACACTCTTATATGATTAAATACAGTCTTTGGTGAAATGGGGTTATGGGGAGCTGAGAAATCATTTAATTGATAAAGTCCTTGAACAAGATTTGAGTGGATATAGATACCTTCATTTTTGCATGAATTCCAATGGGAACAAAAACGAAGAAAAACCCTACCACTGGACACTTCTTGTATTTGACACTGAACTTGATGAGTGGAGACATTATAATTCTTTAAGGCCAAGAGACAACAGAGAAGATCCTTACCTTAAGGATGCAAAAAAGATTGTAAGTGCTTTGCATCATATTAACAATAATTTTTTGCTGTGTTTTATTCTTGAATTTAATCGTGACCAAACAATTATGCAATGATGTTAGATAACATATGTGGATAGCAAGTTGGCCAACAAAATGAAAAGAGGTAGAAGAAAGTTTTCAAACTTGGTTTCGGTGAAAGATAGTCCACAACAACGCCCAACATCGTAAGTATTTCACGCTACTATTACATGCTTGAATTGGTAGTTTTCAAATTTGACTAAATCTAACAAGATATTGATTTTTATTTAACAGTGTTGATTGTGGAATTATTGTATGTTATATCATGTGCTAAATCATAAGAGATGAGCCTATTGCAAATTCTATAGAAGATGATGAAATTAACAATTTTCGAGCGTCAATAGTGCATCAATTTTTGAATGATTATCCAAAAGCATGGACTAAGGAACACTTCAACCTCGAAAAAAAAAGGGCAAGAGCTAAGACCTCAAGGATGACAATGTGGACAAGTTCTGGGGAACTACTGTGAATGATTTTTGTAATTTCGGTTTTTGTAAATGAAAGAACGGTGAAAAAGTAATTGTAAGTGAAAGAATACTAAAAGAGTATTAGATAGTAGATGCTATGTCTATTGTTCTAGTAAATTTTACTGTGGTTTGGTGATTAATACATTATTATAGAAGGATATTTGTTTTGACTGGGAATGAATGTTGTTATGGATAGAATACAATGATGCAGATAGAGGCTTAAATTTTTTTTGAATGAATGTTGCTATGAATGTTGAAATGAATGTTGCTATGAATTTTGTTTTGACTAGGAATGTAAGTGGAATGAATGTTGCTATGAATGTTGTTTTAACTGGGAATGAATGTTGATGATATATGTAGTTGTGTTGTTAGATTTTTTTTTGCACAAAGATTGCATGATGATCATCAGGGGAGTTTGTGTGTTGTGGATTTTGGTGCAGGTTGAAAATGTTTTTCTAAGGGACTAACATATTTTCTGAAATGAAGTAAAATTTTACTCTGAAATGAAAAGTAAAATTTTACTTTATATTCTGAAAGATGAGTAAATTGTTGCATTCTGAATCTAAAAGTAAAATTTTACTCTGCATAAAAGTAAAATTTTACTTTAAAATAAGAGTAAAATATTACCAAAAAATCTAAAAGTAAAATTTTACTCTGCATAAAAGTAAAATTTTACTCTGAAATAAGAATAAAATGTTACACTCTGAATCTAAGAGCAAAATGTTACAGCCGGAATAAGTAAAATTTTACTCTGTATAAAAGTAAAATTTTACTCTGTATAAAAATAAAATTTTACTCTGAAGGGCAAGTAAAATTTGGACTCTAAATCTAAAAGTAAAATTTTACTCTGTATGAAAGTAAAATTTTACTCTGAAGGGTGAGTAAAATTTGGAACTAAATCTAAAAGCAAAATGTTACTCTGCACTAAAGTAAAATTTTACCCTCCATAAAAGTAAAATTTTACTCTGAAATAAGGTAAAATTTTAATATAAAAGTAACATTTTACTCTAAACATAGTAAAATTTTACTGTAAAACCACAGGCTCATCACACCCATAGATAACCATTCAACGACAAAACAAATCAGAAACTAGAACAGATAACCATTCAAGAATATAGTAAAAATGTCTTTTATTGCAATGTCGCCTTACAAATCTAGTCTAAAAGACTATACTATTATTGCTATGGACTACTTATTGCAGAAGAACTGCATTATTTTCATACTTCTATTACAAAATCAATAACGTCTTTCACGGCAATGCCTCATTGCAAGTCTTCCTATTATGACCGTACTTCTCGCATCTACCACACTGTACTTGTCTTATCTTCTCACCCCTAGATGAGATCCTATTCTTCCTTGGCCTATCAGGTGCCTTCTTACAAATTGGAGGAAGGGCAACAAGATCATCCATAGCTACAAGAGGTTTCTCAACAGTGGGTATTGGATAAATGGACTCAGCATAGCAATCTTTGAACTTGCTAGTATAATAAAATGGTTCCACATGTGCATACAAATCACCTCCGCTCTTTTGGATAGCAGTCGCCGCGTGAGCACAAAGAAATCCATTCAATTGCCATTGGTAACATGAGCAAGTTCTATTCAAGAGGTCAACGCTAACCAATGGCCGGGATTGAACCTCAAAAACATGATCACTTGAACGACTAACCAACGAAGTTCTTCCACTTTTAAGAGCATTTACTAATGTTGAATCCATCTCCGGACAAAGAAAAGTATTCAATTTCTTAGCTTGTTCTCTCCTTCTCGACATCAAATCCATGATCTTTAACCTAATTGAATCAATCATCTTTGTAGTAGGAAAATAGCGAGCTTGACGGATCCATGAATTGAAAGACTCTGCCACATTCGAGTGCATTTCACCGTATTTTTGTCCTTTAAAGTATGCATTAGTCCACTTGTCATAGGGCAAATTAGACAGAAACCCACAAACGATCCCTTTTTCCTCATCTTGTAATTCTTTCAAGCACTGATTAAAACATCCCACTGTCAGAGCGTAAACACACGAAGAAAACAAAAAAACTATTCTACTCCTGAAAGTATTGCTGAAACTTAGACCAGAGAACCTATCCCTCAAGTTGGCCTTCAAGTGTTGGAGACAAAAATAGTGATAAGCAGTAGGTAAAACCTTGGGTAAAGCCTCCAAAAGTCCAGCGTTCCGATCAGATATGAAGGTAATTGGTCTTTCATCCAATAATATATTCGACAAATGCATAAAAAATCATTCCTAACTGTCTGTAGTCTCTGTATCGACAATTGCCATTGCAAGAGGGAAAAAACCTGAAAAATAACATTTTACAATTAGTAAGTATATTAAATGAAAAGGACAAATATAGTAGATTTTTACTCTAAATAACAGTAACATGTTAATCTGAGAATAAGTAACTTGTTACATTGGAATAAACTATAGTAATATCTACCTTGATCCCCATCCTTCGCTGTAGCTGTTAACAAGGTGCCCTTATGTTTCCCATTCAGAAAAGTTCCATCGATAAACAATAGAGGATGGCAATGCCTCAACTTTTGAATGGAAGCATTAAATGCAACAAAAAAACTCTTAAACCGTCCACTTTGATGGTTATAGTCAAGACGCAAAAAACTACCAGGATTTGTGCTCATCACAATATCCATATACCATCGAATCTCATCATAAGACATAGAGAAATCTCCAAAAGTACTAGTCCTAGCTTTCTCGACTCCCAACCAAGCGTGATTGTACGTAATGGTGAGCCCGTATTGATCTGTAAATTGACGCACAACATCAATTGGACGAGTTTGGGGATTCCCACGAACTTCATTAACAATCAAACTTGTAACCAAATTTGAACTCATCCTTGAGTTTTTAGAAGTACGAACTGCAGCTCTACAAGTATGCTCATCATGTAGAGTCCTAATGTAGAAAAAATTATTAGCACTTTCTAGAGATGCATGTACTCGCCATAAACAAGCTTTCGACTCCCGCATTAAACACACAGCAGTGACCCGACACTTCTTATTCTTCACATACACAAACTCAAATCCTATCTCAATGGCATATTTACATAATGCAGTCCAGAAATCCTTTGCACCTCCAATAAATCTTTGACCTACATGAGTAATTCCATTCACCCATCCACAAGACAACAAAGTCATTCTTCATGTTGACGAGTAATTCCATTCACCCATCCACAAGACAACAAAGTCCTTTCTTCATGTTGACAAAGCATAGGGAGTAAATCGATTTCATCATCAGTAATGTTGGATCCAGTAGCGTCCCCTGATTCTCCAACTCCATGTTTTTCATTTGAAATGCCCATTTCAGTAATAATCACATCAACCCGGTCAACACCAAGGGGATAAATAATCGACAACATATTCTGAAAATCAGAATCATCATCAATCATGCAATGCGAATGTCCAGGCAAACAATACGATAACAGTATGCAACCACTATTGTCAAACTTCTTCAATTTACAACTTAAAAAATCAGTTAAATCATTCAACGTGTAGTTTGACACAACCTTGAACACAATGGTACGATCACCATACTTGCATAACAACATAAGAGGTGGAACCATTTTACAAATCTGCAATCAATTAACAGTAAAATTTTACTGTCACTATCAAAGTAAAATTTTACTATCACTATCAAAGTAAAATTTTACTATCAAAGTAAAATTTTACTGTCACTACAATTTGTGTTTAGTTTGAATTGATAAAATTTTACTGTGGTTTAGTGTAACATTATACTATATTTTCGAGTTAATTTTTACTATTTAGTTTGCCAAAGATTGACAACTCATACAGTGTGTCACCAACATAACTTGAAACATAAATCTAAAAGTAAAATTTTACTCTGCATAAAAGTAAAATTTTACTCTGATAAGAGTAAAATGTTACAAAAGGAATCTAAAAGTAAAGTTTTATTCTGCATAAAAGTAAAATTTTACTCTGCATAAGAGTAAAATGTTGCGGCCTGAATTTGAAAGTAAAATTTTACTTTTACAGAGTAAAATTTTACTCTCATTGTAAATAGAGCAATCGAACCAGAGTAAAATTTTACTCTGATATAGAAGTAAAATGTTACAAAAGGAATCTAAAAGTAAAATTTTATTCTATATAAAAGTAAAATTTTACTCTGAATCTAAGAGTAAAATGTTGCAGCCTGAGTTTGAAAGTAAAATTTTATTCTGTATAAAAGTAAAATTTTACTCTCATTGTAAACAGAGCAATCGAACCAAAGTAAAATTTTACTCTGATATAGAAGTAAAATGTTACAAAAGGAATCTAAAAGTAAAATTTTATTCTGTATAAAAGTAAAATTTTACTCTGTATAAAAGTAAAATTTTACTCTCATTGTAAACAGAGCAATCGAACAGAGTAAAATTTTACTCTCATCTCTATAACAAAAGGCACCAACAATAGAACCAGAGTAAAATTTACTCCTGATTCTGTCAAACGAAATCAGATCAAAACACAACAAATAAAAAAAAAAAAAAAAAAACAACAAACAAACAAAACAAAAAAAATTAATTAACAAATCAACATACCTAATTGAGAAGAAAAACCTCTACAACTCGATCAACAATCACAAATCTCAATGAAACTCTCGTTTAATTGAAAGTGTTGATCATCGGCCACCAAGTGAGAGATATTCGGCTGCGAGATCGTCTATTGTTGAACAAGTGAGAGATGTTCGGCTGCGAGATCTTTAGATTTGGAGATCGTCTTCATCGATTTTGTGAAGTATGATCGATTTGGAGATCGTCTTCATCGTCTTCATCGGCTGCGAGCTCAAATTTCAAAATTTTCGTACGTATGATACTATATATATAAGGGAAATATTGTGATAAAAAAATAGAAATTATAAAATGTCCTTATTAAGGTAGGCATTTCCTATTCGTGAACTTTTTGAAAGAAAATTAATTAGATTATCCTTTACCCTAATAAAAAAGGCCCAAAAGAGAGGTTTCACCAAAAATCCCTTGAAGATTACCATACAATGGCCTCACAAGTAAGGGTGTGCGCGGTACGGGTCGGTGCGGTTTGAGAGAAAAATAGAAACCGTATGGCGGGTTGGCGGTGGTGCGGATTTGATATAAAGGTTAACTTAAATTCCATTTTCCTTATCTGAGAAACTCGGCGTTTTGTTCGTTGTCAAATAAATTGACGGATTTGCCTTGGCGCTTCGGGCGGATTGGCGGTTATAAAAAATATAATTCAATATTAACAAAACTAAATTAAAGAGTAAAAAAAAAGACAGAGATATGCACCGTGATTGTTAATGGCATCTTGCGAAGCTTTTTCGATTGCAAGCAAGTGTAAAGCAATCAAACATGATAATATTGAACGACATATTGCGATCAGTTCATTATAATAATAAATGCCAAGATATCTATGGAAGCTACAATGAATCAAATTCAATACAATATAAATTCCCCTCGAGCAGTAATGTAATACTATATATTTCTAAGGTAATAGAAACAAAGCAAGCAAAACTTAAGTTTAAAAAATAATGAATTTAGAATCTTATAAAACCATGAATTTAATAGCGGTGCGGGTCGGTGCGGTTAGAAGAAAGATAGAAAATCCGGTCCGATAATATAAGTGTCACTAGAATTTGTTATCAAATTTTTTTCTTATAAAAACCAGGCGTGTTCGATTGACAAATAATAACGAAGTTTGGCCTTGGCGTGCGGTTCCGGTGCGGTTGGCTTTTCGGCTGTTTTGCGTATTTATTGCAACACCCCTAATCTGCACAAGCTTTATTGGTAATGCTGGTGATTTATTTTATTATTTAAAAAAATTTGAATTTTGTGTTAAAGTGTTTGTCTCTATCTATCTATATAAAAATAATAATAATAATGATGCCCTTGGCACACTTATATGACAATGCCTACACAATACATTATGGTCCATAGAACTTTTGCGACCAATATGCATCGAATAATCAGGATCAAAAATATTATTTGTAGTATAATCACTCAGTCAACAGTGTTTAACCGAATTAATCACAAATTATTTATGATGTTACTAATAAAAAAAGGTAGCCCCCCCCCCCCCCCCCCCCCCCGCCCGCCCCCCCCCCCCCTCGCCCCCCCCCCGCCCTAACCAAAGTACCCAATACTCCGCAACAATTAGGAAAACAAACAAATACGTTGAACTTGGAACATCCAAGTGAAAGCAAAAATTTTTAAGTTAAAGCTCCCAAATCAAGTTAATATCAGCTACGTGAATTCTCTTTGCAATTTCCTACTTGATTTAAAAAGGACTTAACATTCAATCTTTTTTTAAGTTAACTTTCGTCGAAGAAGAAATTATCAATGTTGTCCTCATAAAAATTGCACCGTGTATAAAGGATTACTGTAAGTTAAGCTCCCAATAGTTAAAAGATAGTTGTCCTTGAAATAACTTAAAAGCAACCTAAGGCCCACTTCAGAAGGTATTTCATCTCTTAATGTCACATGAAATTCGCATCAACAACCCCATGGAACATGACATCACAATAAATAATAATTAATAATAATCTATAGATTTGTCAAGATGCTTAGCCACCTCAAATTTGCCACTCAAATTGAACCTTTTTCCACATACAATCCACATCTCCATAATGCAATTGCCAATACTAGGTTGCGTTTCATTAGGGATTTAAAAAGAGAAATAAAAAATATAAATAAAATGGTGATAAAAATATACATAAATTTCACATAATTTAAACATATTTTTGTCCACTTTTCCTTTTTTTTTTTTTAAACAATTCCTCAAACACAAACGCAGCGTATGCTATCAATATTATATGTTCTATTATTTTGTTCC
>NW_021033392.1:0-15744 GCF_004153795.1 Camellia sinensis | reverse complement strand
CCAAGTGGGCCAGGCTTAGCGAGCCGATTTGTTAAGACACTTGCTGGGCTTCAAAATAACGCCTTAGACCCAAGCTGGGCTCGGTCCCAGGCCTAACTGGGCTGGACCGGGCCTACCCTGAGAGGTGGGCAGGGTTCGGACCACTTACGAGCCACGGACCATTTTTACACCCCTAACCTCCAACATTTGAAGATTTATGGATGCGACAAATTCCTTTGTTTTTTTGAAGAAGAGCAAGAAAAAGAATAAGGAGAAGGTTGAAAAAAAGAGAAACATTGCATGACGAGACTTGAGTATTTACATAGGTGTCTGGTTTTGTTTTAGAATTGTGATTTCAATTAAAAAAATTTAAAACTTTTTTCAAAACTCATAATCAAACACACAATTTAATAACATATCAAACTCAATTAAGAACTATTTTTAAAACTCATAGCTAAATACACAACTCAAAATTCAAAACTAAACTATTTTAAAAACTATATTTAAGAAAAAATTCAAAAAAAATATTATTTTATTTTATTTTCTAAAATTATTTTTAGAATCAAGTTTGAATATAGAGTCGTATTTTGAGTTATAAGTTTTGAGTTGAGTTTTGAAAAGAGAAAATTTGTTTGGTTATGAGTTTTGAAAAAAAATTTGAGTTTTGAATTGTATTTTGAATTTTTTTGGATTTATTTTTTTAAAATATTCTTAATTTTATTTTTTTAGGATAAATATTTATTTATCTATTTCAATGTGCGTCGTATTTCATACATTTGTGAGCTGTATTTTTTTAAACATTTTAAATAATTTTTTTTAAATATTAAGAAAATTAAAAAAATTATTTATTTTTTATTTTATTTTATAAAGATATTTTTAAATATTTTAATTTTTTAGTTATGTATTTAGCTACGATTTCAGTGTGAAGTTTTGAAAGTAGTGTCTAGTTATAAGTTATGTGTTTGGTTATGAGTTTTGAAAATAATTTTTAAATTGAGTTTTGACTTATGTGTTTAGTTACGATTTGAGTGTGGAATTGTATGTTGAGTTTAAAATATTAAAAAAATTAAAATATTTACAAAATAAAATAAAATATTTAAAAAAATTATATATTCAAAATAAAAAATAAAATTTTATTAAACATTTTTAAATATTTAAAAAAATAAATTCAAAAAATTTTAAAATACAACTCAAAATTCAAAAACTCAAAATTTAAAATACAATCCAAAACTTTTTTCAAAATTTAAAATTGAAAAGCTCTTTTCAAAATTTAAAATTGAAAAACTCTTTTCAAAATATTTTTCAAAACACTTTTTAAAATTTATAACCAAATAAATTTTTGTTTTTCAAAATTCAACTCATAATTTTATATTTAAATTATAATTTCATTACAAATTATAATTTTAAAAGTAAACCAAACGGGGCCTTAACGATTGTGCAGTGCTGCTGGACAAACTGCCACAAGATTTGCACACCCACACCACACGTCTCTTGGGTGCTTAAAATCGATGATTGTGAAAGTCTAGTCTCTTTTCCGAAGAAAGGTTTGCCACTTATTCTTGTGATTGATACTGGCAATGCTTGGGAGTCCTTACCCGAGTTGATGACACTCAATAATCTCCAGTGTTGTGGGTTTTTGAATGTGCAAACCTCACATATTTAACACCAAGCAGTGGGCTACCGCCCACACTAACTCAACTTCAGATTGAGGTTTGCAGAAAATCAGAGTCACTTTTTGCTGAAGAAGGGATCAAAATTGATAGTCCATCTCTTGCTCTTGAATATATTGTGAGAGGCTCAAATCTCTACCCAATGCCAACGATCTCAGAAATCTCGGTCAATTGGAGATAAGATCATGTTATAATCTGGAGTCCCTGTCACTCGGTGCTCTTGACGAGAACAACAACAACATCAACCAACTCACTTCGCTTCAAGATCTGTGTACATGTATATGTATAAGCACCCAACTGCAGGTACAAACAAATATCTGTCATACCATTTTTTTCGTTTGTTTATTTCTCAATACCAGCATCATCTCATATCTTTATTACAGCAGAGGGTTTTCTTTTTCTTTTTTCTTTTTTCTTTTTTCTTTTTTCTTCTTCTTTTTGGAACTTTAACACAACTGAGAGTTCCAATTTGTTGTGAATGACGAAATTTCAAGTACGGTGATTGAACAAACGAGGAAACCCTAAAATATTCCAATAGGAAACAGAGAAGGAAAAACAGGGCAAACTAAGCTTCAGTAATGGAAAGATGCAAGGAAGTAGCACAGAAGAAGAAGAAGATTTCAGAGAAAATAAAATAGCATAGCATAGCATAGGAGAGAAAATTGAGGGGGGAGGGGGGAACCTTCATTACAAAATTGTGATTGTGTCTTCTACTATATCTTCATATCAGCGCCCAAAATTCTAATTTACAACTTCTATTGTTGGCCTGTATCAACACACAACAATGTTTTTACGTTCATTCCTTTTCTTTTCCTTTTCTATCTATATACCTCTACTGAATGGATGAATTTCATTCTGTTTTTTATTTTATCTTTACCCTGATTCTACTACAAACATGTAGTTGTGGCTTTGAATCTACATTTTTGTTGTTGTTTAGCTTGTAAAAGTGAAATTTTCTATATTTTCTCAGTGTTGTGTGTAAAAATTTAGAAAACGATTTGTGGACAGTTTAAATGGTGAAACCCACTAACTATTGTTATTACCACTTTGTTATCCAGGGTTTTGTTGTTGTGGAAACATACTTTAGGATGTATTTATGCGCACCGAATCCCGCACTAGATGAAAGTGGATCAGTGCTTCACAGCTGAAATGGACAATCCAGGAACTGGGATATGCAAAACAGAGCATTGTCGGAGCTCCCTGGCCAGGGTTGGCCGGAAAACCCTTCCGGCGTGGGAATGAGTGATCGGAGAAGATGAAGGACTCTCTCTAAGTATAGAGAGAGAGGGGGAGAAAAAGTAATTGAGTTCCAATGATCTCAGATGGAGTAAGTTCATGTGTCTTACCTTCAATGTGAAGAGAGTATTGTTCATGGTTGGCTGAGCGATAACGTTTCCAGGGTGAGAGACCCACATATACAAAAAGGTGAATTTTCCGTTTCGGTTTTTCTTGCATTTTCTTTCTTGTTTATGTATATATCAATTTGTTGATCTCTTTGATTTTGCTTTGAAAAATCTGCATTGCGCGAAGAGTTGTGTTTGGTACTTGATAAGTTGTTTTGCACTCTGTTTGGCTGCTGAGAAAACAAAAAAAAAGGATATAAATGGGATAAATTGATTTTCAATTATAGTCCAGACTTCGAATCTGAGAAAACAGAACAAGTTGTGTGACTTAGTTGAGTTGCGTCGTGCATTGGAATTTGCTATGATTTATATCGTATTTTTCTGGGATCATTCAGTTTTGTGGGTTTTTGGTTCATCCCTTTTAGATCTGTTAGAACTATTAATCTGCACAATTATTCTATATTATCTATATAATCATGTAAACCACACACAAAAGCTTTGTTATGATTTTTGTGTACTTAAATACTTCTAATGGCTATGATCCTCAGATCTTAACTACTTAAAATATTTGTCATAATTAATTTAAATTTTAGTGCTTATTTTCTTAAAACAATCATGACAGTTACTTAAATTTGAAACATTAAGGATTTACAATGTTTTAAAAGAAAAGAAAGGAATATTTATTTGATCAAAGATATTTTAGTTATACAAAAAATTGTGACAAAGCTTCAAAAAGGGAGTTTCTAGTTGCACACAATTCTTTGTGTGAGCTCACATCATTTTTGTTGTTGGGATTTTAAACGAAAATCAATTGTCCGGATACCAACTACCGAACAGAGTTTTTGTTTGGAAGTTGAAATCTGAAAGACAAAATGGTCTGAACTAAGAATTTTTGTGGCCTGCTAATAGAAGCTCCCCCTTGAAAAGCTGTGCGCTTTATATGATTGTATAGATAATAGAATAGATAAGGATTAAATTATTTGAAACATATAGTCTATCATTCTAAACATGTCAATGTTTGCACTTTAGTTTTGAGACCAACTCAATATTCTTGAAATAAAGTCCAGTTTTTTTTTTTTTTATTTGGTCATGCGTTCTGTTGTAATTATTTCCTTCTTATCTGTGTAGTCTCGGTTTTTGTCTATTAATGCAATATTTTTTTCTGATGAATTATCTACTCTATATTTTTAGTCTTAGATTTGTTTACTATATAGTTTTGTCTCTTAGCTAGTCATTGAAAAACTGGTCTCTCAACTTCTCCCTAACTGAAGGAGGCAAAAACTTGTCCTAGAAGGTGTTGACGAATGCCTCCCAAGTCACCTCAATGCGTCCACGTGCATACTTCCACCATTGACGCGCATCCTCTTTCAGCTAGAAAGATGCCAAGGTCACTCTCAACAGGTCGTCCCTAATGCTGAGTATCTCAAACGTCTTCATCATTTGCTCGAGCCATTCATCCGCTTTCAATGGCTCCACAAACTCGTCCAAATTCGACCGGAAAAACTCTTGCTTTAGAAAAGACAGCCCCGTCTCAGCAACATGGGCTTGGACTTGATTTTCAGCTCTACGAATGTCCATGGATTCCCGCAATGCTCCGGCCATTTCGTGGGCTAAGGTGCCCATGGCCTGTTGACCTGTCAGTTCCGCCACATTGGCCTATCCAACTTCCTCCTCTTGTGTCGGAATATCATTTGGTATCAACACCTCCTGCCGTCTAGGCCTACTACGCCTACCACATGTTGACATCCTAATGAAGGTAACAAAAGATATTAGCATATTTACAAATGTGCCAAAGCTAACTCACTCGCATCCTAAATAATGGTCATCCTGCGACATTACCAGAGTTCCAATTAGAAACAATAGTGATCAAGTACTCTTCTAATAGGACTTCTAAAAATCCGTAGACCCAATCAATATCTTAGGAATTAAATCTCATACCCATATAATCACATAAGCGTGTTATCACATAGCATTACAAACATACAAACATCTCTATCAAACGAGATAAACCCATTGTGGTAAAAACCACTTCCCACATACCTTTAGTATTCAAACCTGGTACACTCTGATACCAAGTTGTAACGTCCCAAAATAATGCCATAAACCATCTACAACGATAAGTAAATAATAATATACATCAAAGTATAATATCTTTCTATTACATAAGATTTGGTTGTACAAAAGGGTGACACATGCGAATATACATTCATAAGTCATAACCTTGAATCTATAGCATGTGTCAACAACAAAGAAATGAAATAGAAGTTAAATAGATAATTGAAATTACTTGAAGGCTACAACTTTCCTAGACAGTACTTGATTACATCACAACGGATTTAAATTCAATACAAAATAAGCCCTAGGCTTAATAATAAGAAGTAAACAAAATGAAGCTCTTGCTTCAATCCTCCCAAGCTACTACCTTGGCGAAGGCATCTCACCAATACCTAAAAATATTTTTCCTATATAGGGTGAGCCAAAACCCAGTAGAAATAATCCAACACAATATATTAATCTTAATAAAGATATAAGGGTAAAATGTATATGCAATGCTCATGACAAAACAATTTATATCTTTCCCAAAAGCCACATAATGCTGGGTCTATGTCATAGTTCTCCAAATCATTTCCTTTAAAATAGAAAATAGGGGGAAACTCAACTTCGTATAGCCTTTCACGGATATTTCGTCCGCGGGAAACCGTCAAACGGGACCCATGTAAACGTAGGCTATGCAAGCCCTACTATTACCATTTTACGGATATTTCGTCCGCAGAAATTGGCACCTATGTATGTGCGCGTTTTTCAGGACTTTTACCCTGGACACATAGGCCAACTTAATTTGGTGATGCACACCTCATTCCTACATTCACCCATTTTTCTCAAAATCACATACATGTATAATTTTTGCTCACCCTAGACACATAGGCCAACTTAATATTTTGCTCACTACGAAATATACACATTTTCATTCACTACAAGAATATATAATTTTTTTTAGTCATTGTTGGCCATCTATCAATTGCTAATCTTTTAGTCATTGTTCATGGTTGGTTTAGTGTATTTCTACTGGGTTGTGGCTCACCCTATATGGGAATATCATTTTCAGGTACTGGTAGCATGCCACCTCCAAGGACATAGCTTGGGAGGCTAGAGGCGGACATACTTTTGTCGTTTACTTTTTGATGTATTACATGTAAATTCAAGCCAAGGGCTTAATGTGTATGAGTTAGTACTCTTTTGTTGTAACCAAGTGTTAACTTGGAAAGCTGTAAGCCCTTAGGGCATTTGCTTTTGTTGTTAACATGTAATACTTATGTAATGGAATTCTGAAGAATGGAAGAATGTTGAACTTTTACATATCAATGTATGTCTTATTTGTTGGGTTTAATGTTATTATTTTGAGGGCGTTACAGAGTCCGAACTGTAGTGAGCTCATATGAACAGAACGGGATTTCCCTCCCGGGACGTTCGAGGACGTCTACAACCACATAAATATTCTTGTGTTATTGTGTGGAATTGATTTCTGGTGTCCCATAGTCCTAACATGATATTACAACTTTAATTTTGTACGATAATTTTCTATAACAAAAAGATAACGCAACTTGATTAATTTTCTCTTTTACCTATCAAATTTCGCTTTTATATGAAATTCATGCATGGAATTTTAAATGATTAAAAGCAAGCTATAAAATGGATGGATGAATGATGGATCAATTGAAAATCATGAACAGAAAATATGGACGAAAAGAAAAATGACTTCACATATTTTTTTCTTCCCTTTCAAATGTTGCAGAAAACAATTCACATATATATATATATATATATATTTTCCCCTTTCAAATGCTGCAGAAAACATATTTGGATGATTCTTTTCATGTCATGTCCAAGACTCCAAAATGCTTCGGATGATTCAGTAGATCCATTATTTTTCCGTTTTCTTTGTGTTGACAAGTAAAGATAATTTTGTTGATACATCATAGCGGAGTTGAGTTCTATTTTCTTTTTGGACCAGTAGTAAAAGACTGAAGTCAAGCTCTTTGCTGCAAGAATTCACCCCATACAAGGATTTTCTACCTTGTGGAATGTTTTTGATTACAGACTCTAGAGTCATGTTGGTCTACCTAATTTAACCCATGGTGGAGGCGTAGAGTAGACTAAGTTTTTTAATATAAATTTTTTAAAATTTCCTAGATCAACCTGCAGTTTAAGCTCTGTAAATGGCTCTCTCAGGGTCTAAGTGAGGTTTTCAAAATCACCCACATTAGATTGAGTTGGTATGGGTTATTATACCTCATAATCCTTTCTCCCCTTTAGTTTTTATTTATTTATTTAATTGTTTTTTCGTTGTTGATTGGGTAGTTGCTAGAGTGTCCCAACTGACTCTAACTGAGAGATGCACGAGATCACCCACAAACTATGCATCATGCGAACTTAAGAAGAGTCGAAGGTGAGATGGTCCATGACTTGGTGTTAAGTAAGCAAATTTTTGGAACTTACCCTCTATTTGGCAACAACAAAATAAGCCACATTCTTTTTTTCAATTTTTTTTTTAATCTTTAATGAATTATTTTCAAATTTGTGTCAATTTTTTTATTTTTTATTTTTTTTACTTTTCAGGTCCTTTTATTCTAGAAGGATCTAAAACCAAATTTTGTTTTTTGAAAAAAATTCCAAAAAATCAACTTTTAAAATGCGTTTTTTGTTTTATTTTTAGTGGACATATTGTCCAAAAGTTTATTTTTATTTTTTACTTTTCAAATCTCTGTCGCCTAGTCGAACCTAAAATTGAAAAGTTTTTTTGAAATATAAAAAAAAAAGTTTAAAGACAAAAAAATCAACAAAGCTGCTGAAAAAACAATTACCAAGCCCAACCTTAATTTGAACTTTGGTTCCCATTATCGAATTGCAAGATGTTCATTTGACAGCTATATACTGGATAATGCTAGTCGATATGCTGTGTTGGCAAGCTAAATGGAGATACTCATCAACACATACTATGTCACCATCCTCATTCTTTATGCTTAAAAAAGTGGATTTGCAATATATTCTTCCATTGCCAGTGATGATGCTCTAGTTGTTATTGTTAGAATAGGAAATTATATTGTTAGAATATGAAATTATATTCACATATTTTATTTTGATTTGATGTAATGAGCTGGCCCATAATTCATGCCTTATGGCACTCATGTAATTATGCTTTATTTTGAATATAAAAAAGGATGAAGTTTCACTCATCCCTAACTCTTTCCCTTCTCTAAAATCTTCATGGTATTAAAGTCACCTCTACCCTAGCAACCCTAATCCAGCCATACCCAGCCATAACCTAATCCTTCCATACCCTCTCACACCGACAGTCAATACCAGCCCTACCCAGCCCTCTGAAACCCCTTGCCCAGGCCCTTGGCACTCCAGAACAATCCTCCTAGGCTCCCCGACAGCCTATTAGGGTTAGTCGGCAATCTTCTCTATTCAATGGTCAGAATTATTTAGCGTGGTCGTAGAGTTTGACTATTTTTTTGAAAAGCACAGGGAAGATGGGGTATGTTGAGGGCAGAATACAGGCACCTAGCACTATGGACCCTAGTTATGATCAGTGGGAAATCACCAATTCTCTTATCATGGGTTGGTTGATCCACTCTATGGTCCTTGAGATTGGAGAGGGCTATTTGGCTATGGACACTGCAGAGGATATCCGGGAGGTTGTAGCTACCACTTACTCCCGCAAAGGGAACTTCTCATAAACTTTTGAGTTACGTTGCTCCATTGAAAGGTTGGTACAGGGTGAGATGACTGTTCTCCAGTACCTTCCTTAGCAATGGGTGGAAGCGACTTCATCATCTTCAGGATTATAAACCTGTCTACCCCATGGATTCTGCTGGTTACCGGAAGTTTGTAGAACAGGTGCGAGTCTTCAAGTTCTTAGAAGCCCTAAGTGTGGAGTATGATCCAGTTCGGAGTAGAGTACTTGGTATGGATATGCTTCATTCTCTCTAGGAAGCCTTTGCTTATGTACAGAATGAGGAGAATCGCCGTTCCGCAATGCTTGCTTCTCCCACTACTGATCATTTTACCTTGGTTTTTGCAGCCCCCGAGATGAAGAGCGTATGACTTGTGGTTCTCATCCTTTCTCTGAGAAGGATACTCTTTTTTGTGACTACTGCTGTAGACCTTGACACACACGTGAGACTTGCTGGAAGCTGCATGAGACTCCATCCGATGGCTGAGGAGATCGTCTTGGTTCTCGAGGGGGTAGGTCGAGCCAGTCAGAGGCCGAGGTACCAATGCTCGGGCACATCTTTCTAAAACGGTTGAGCACCATTTTCAGCTCCTATTGTCTCACCGGCTGTTAATGTTTCTGGGTTGTCTGCCTCAGAGTTTGAGATTGCTTTTCGCCACTTGTTAGACCGTCGAGCCTCTACTACTGTCTTCGGTGCATCATCTTCTTCCTTTGCCAACTCACGTAATTTGGCTTCCTTTACAAGTGCATTGCTATCTCATAAGACTGTTCTTTGGATTATTGATTTGGGTGCTTCTGATCATATGTCTGGTTCCTCTAATTTGTTCTCAGAGTATACAGCCTCCTCAGGTTAGGAAAAAGTGTGTATTGCTAACAGTACTATTTCATCTGTGTCAGGGAAAGATTTAATTCATGCCACCTCTTCCCTTCCTTTATCCTCTGTATTCCATGTTCTCAATTTTAGTGTTAATCTTTTATTTTTGAGTCGTATTACATGTGATTTGAATTGTAGCGTGACATTTTTTTCCTGATCATTGTCTTTTTTAGGACCTTATCACGAGAAAGAGGATTGGTAGTGGTAGAGAGGACCATGGTCTCAACATTCTGGATCAGACTGACAAGCTGGCTCATTCATCTATTTAGTTACCATCCACCAAGGAAGACCTTTGGGTGTGGTATCGTCGCTTAAGACATCCCTCATTTTTACTACTTAAGCATCTTTTTCTTCTGTTTTTGAGAAAAATAATGTTTCTGATTTTTAGTGAGTCATGTCAACGTGGAAAACAACACAGCTTCTTTTGCTTCTTCTGCTCCTATTAATAATAGTTCAGTTCTATTTTCTTTGATTCATTCTGATGTATGGGGTCCCTCACATTTTGTGTTATTAAAGGGTAAAAAAATGGTTTGTTACTTTCATAGATCACTGTTCTAGGGCCACTTAGGCACATCTGATGAAAGACAAGAGTGAGGTGTTTTCTGTGTTTCAAAACTTTCATAGAATGATTTGCACTTAGTTTGGGGCGGTTGTAAAAATTCTATATTCTGATGATGTAGGGGAATATATTGACTCTGGTCTTACTAGTTATTTTGCTAGTCATGGTATTATTCACCAAACTTCATGCACTAATACCCCTTAATCAAAAGTTTGCTCCCAGAATCAAAAGTAAGTCATTTTCACGGACTAATTGGTAATCCAATTGATAATAATACGCCATAACATCAAATCATCATCTCATTAATCCCAATCCTCGTACATTTCAATCTATTGATCCCACAAGTCATACCTTCCAAATAATGCAACAACTTAAGGGTATTCAGAAATGGATTCACTTCAAGTATTCGGTTACATGCGACTCAGAGGCTATCAAACATAATTCAAACATAAGGTTAAGGAAACGTTCACTACTTAATCGCGTTCCAGAGGCACATGCATCCTACAACAATTAAACCCAGAATAAACAAACAAGTTCTAAATCAACGACTTTGTGGCTCTTTGCTCACTAATAAGTTGAGGACTCACAATAATGGTTTGGTAATTTAAAGTATCTCCAAGCGATTCACTTTATGACAGATGGAATAAATGAGGTCTAAGTTTGAATAACCAATGCAGATTCAAGTCCTCAGTTTCAATGGAAGCCCAAGTAATCAGAATTAGACTTATCGATTCGAATAAGATTTCCAACAGACTCCGTATAGTAATTCAAGTTCTACATCAAGGAATTACATGTTCAGAAGAAATTATTCGTAAAATCAAATACGGATTAAACCTTAAGGGTCACAATTTCTAAATTGTTATAAGATAGTAATCATTTAAAATCTATGTTCAGCAAAACATCCTTATCATGGACAAAAACATTTTCCAAAAATATGTAATACACAAAGTTCATCAAACCTTTCATAATTTCACACAATACGTTATGCAGAGATATTATTCAGAAACTTAGCAGAACTTTCAAAGATTATCAGATGATGGGATAATTCCCAATAGTATTAAACTTATTTAAACTTTGACAGAACAAGCTCTGGTCTAACTTATAACAGATAAGACATAATGACTTCAAGTTCAACATAAGGCATTCATCAAGCATGCCACAATAAATTATCAAATAGAAAACTCATCCATGCATAGCAAAGTATCTCTTTCAGAGAACTTGTCATATCTTGAACAATCGGAGTTTCGTAGCATACCGAATCATTTTGGGGAAATTATTCGGAAAACCCATCATATAATAAACATGTCGGAAGCTCATGGCATATCTTATTACGTTAAAAAAAAATACTTATCATATAGAACATTGCGTAACCAAAATACAAATTTCATTAAATATCGTATAGCATAGCCATTTTCAAAATCATTCATACGGAAGTATCTTCACCGGACATTACTTACTGAGGTCTATAGTCAACTCATGCAAGATCACACATTATTCATCTATGTCGGAAGTACCGAATGTACTTGATGGTATAACATCTCTAAATAACACAGATCACATAAATTTCATTCTAATGAGCACTCATTTTCAGATCATAATAAAGGAACAAGCCTTGAACTAATTTTCATACATTCACAGTGTCATGCAGAACAGTTTACATTAGGGCCTCTAAATACGAAATAGGGATTAGTTTGACAATTTGCAATATCTACACAGAATTATATTACAGAAATGATTCCTTAATCATAAATTATCACTTCACAGAAGCAAGATTGTAATTCTTACAGTAACTTATCAGAATATCAATCATTTAAATGTGATATCAAATTCGTTAATGATTCTCTATTGTTTTGCGAGTGCTATATGGACATACACATATCATAAGCGGGGTTTCGCATGTCATTTGACTGTTACTTATAAGAAGTCTCAATTATAGTTTACAGGTTACACATAAACAGAACAGATTACAATTTACGAATTTCAGATTACAGATTACAGAAGTGAGAGTACAGAGTACAGAGTACAGAATACAGATTCTTGCAATTACATCCCAAGTACACACAAACAATACTCATTAGACACCATCCATAATTCCCTAGCAGAAGTCGTCAGTAATTTCCTTAGTTCACAAAATCATATTACTTACATACTGTCTCAAGGTCAATAACCAATTTCGTCAACATAGCGCACAATGCACAAAAGTGCGTTCACAGAAACATGAGATCTAATAGTGAGTCTGATATTAGTTTACTTCCATAACGACCTTTGGTCTAGTGTTACAGCTATTACAGAACGGCCTATTGGCCCAGAATAATCAGAACGGCCTTTCGGCCCAGAATAGCCTTTCGGCCCATTTAAATCGTCAGCCAGAAGCAAATTCACAATTTTAAAAGGATCACTATATGCAGAAGTCCTTCCTATGGCCGGTCATACTTAGCATAACCTCAATTATTACACAAACACATCTTATCAAAATATTCCAATACAGTAACTTCTCAGAAGTACTGATCTAAACATTGTTACAGCAAGGGAAACATAACAGGCCATAAGATAACACACATATAACATTTCCTTTACTCTTAGACATATCCAATACTTAAAATTTAATCAATTACTCAAATAAGTGTAAAACAGCACAATTATATCGCCATCATTTCCCACAGATAATGATCAACCGATAACACACATTTTATCTAATCATCTATATATAAATTGACTTACCGATCAGTTCAAATTCTTTCTACACTTCCGCAGTGCAACATTGTTGACTTAATCCCATCTGCATATCTTGCTTTATTCACCAATCTATATAAGATAAACAAAGGCAATAAAAGAATATGCAGCAGACATAGATTAAAATCATCAGAAATAGCAGATACAACATATTCATTTAACGTTGCCATCAATCTACTCTCAGAATGTTATGCATGACGCCTAAGTCTGCTAGACATCCTAAAGCTCAATGGATTCGTGTGTGAGATGGCAACTCGTGCTCTGATACCACTTGTCACGCCCCAATCCCGCCCCTAAAAGATTTGGGCATGACCTATTCGAAGACGGACATTTAACCTGATATATATAATAAGTGGGGCCTGAACGGAAGCATTAGCAATTTAAAAAAAATTAACTTAAATATAACATCCATTGAGCTACTACTACTATGCCAGGACCGCACTCATTACATTAAATATATAATACACATGAAGCATATATCCGGGCTTAGTTACAGTGATTCTCATTCACACAAAAGTACAAAAGAGGGAAAAGATCATTTACATCCAACCATAAGTAACTCATCAAAGCACAAACCAAAACCTAGTTAAAGCTTTACTAGATGCGTAGGCTCCATCCTAAGTGCCTGGACACACTGAGGTTGACAAGAGAAGACAAGTCCCTTAAGTCCGGACTGGCTTCCCAGTTGATTACCTACAGAAATAGACAAAACAGAGTGAGTAAAACTCAGTGAATAATAGTACATAAACAACTTAAAGATTAACTTAACTTGCTTACAATGTGCGCATTCATCTAATTACATAAGTACATGCAAAAATCCTGTGGTTAGTCTGATTCTGTACACATTTCAGAACAGTCTTGTCAAGTCATAGCTTCATAGATTGGCCCTTGGCCTGATGGGTTCACACATTCACAAATTAGCCCTTGGCTTAACTTAGATGCACAACTTCACAAATTGGCCCTCGGCCTTTGAGATTCATGGTTTCACAAGTTACAGATTCATATTTCACAAGTTGGCCCTTGGCCTCATAATTTCAGAAATCACAAGTTGGCCCTTGGCCTCCTAGGTTCACAAATTCACAAAGTGGCCCTCGGCCTCATAAGTTCACAAGTTGTATCTTTCATATCTTCACAAATTATATCTTTCATAATTTCACAAATTGTATCCTTCATAACTTCACAAATGATATCTTGCATAGAACGGCCATAGGCCTCACATCTTTCACATCAGCTTTAAGCCTAGTTCACATAGGTATGGACTCAAGGGGTGGCTCGTACGGATTCTAGAGGTGACTCGCATTGCAGCACTTAGTTCCGTACAGCACTTTGTTCCATACTAGAAATCAATAGTTCTTGAAGACTGAACAATTCATATCATGTCATGGCATAAACGAAGTGGATAAACAGAATAGAATAATGCTAGGTTCGTACGAATGCCGTTCACAATGGAGCACATAAATTTCCCTTTATGAATCATTACATGGTGCCATAGACGTCATACGTATAACAGAGCATTAATAATAATTATTTACACAAACACATGTGTCGTTATAGTACTATTCATGGAGATAAAACAATTCACAGCGTAATGTGAGTCATATAACAATGTTATTGATATTCAATTCTTTGACGTTTAACGCAACCCATGGTTCTGTTCGATTTTCATTTCGTTAATCCATTTTAGGCAGATGTCTATGTCATAAAACATGTATCGAACTAAATAAGGCTGTAGGAGTCCAGGATAGGACGTTCAAAATATCATATCCCCATTAAGCGGGGTTTATATTCATAATTCCTCAAAGGTTAACCAGTCGCATGGTATTAATAATTCTTGTGCAGAGTCATAGGTAAGTTACAGATTGTTACACATTAATGCTAACCATTAACCTTAACCGGAATGTACAGTAGTTTCAGAGTCATACCGAGGTACACATCATCTTTCAAAGTTCTCATCGATCCCTAACAACATAAATGCTTACAAAGAACAGTGCATTAACAATAAAAATTATTAACAGTAAGTAAACGTACGGTCACAGTACTATTACTCACAGTGTTCAGATGCTTGGTCCACCCCTGTAGCTGACCCTACACAATTCATCATAGTACAACATCATTCAATTTGCAATATTATTCACTACAACATTATCCAACAAAGTCAGCATCACTTGGTTCATCAATACCATTTGCAACTTTACATAATTCACAATAAATCCTTGAATCCTATTTCAACCTTCTAAAACCAAGTTCATATCATCTATATCCTTAATAGATTATTTCCCTAATTTTTCCTTTACATGATAGCATGAATTCCACAATTTATAACAAATTCATTCGCAATTCTAAACACAATTTGCAAACATTCCCAAATTCTAATTCAACTTCAACACACATGATTCAATACTTCAATTTCATTACTCTACTTTCAACTTGAGCCAATTCATTGGTTATCATCATTAATCAACCTAGGGTTTCCAAGAAAATTGGGGGTTTTCCTCTTTTCTTAGTGAAATCGCCAAATCAATAATTACTATATGCCAATATGCTAAAAACATTCAAGATCCTTTGAGAAGTAGAGTGGGAGCCCCAATTGTGCATAAACATTAAGCCGTAAGTGTCCCTAACCCAAAATCAACTCAAGATTCTAAAATGTCAACAAAACCCCAAGGTACCAACAAATCACTTTGAATCATAAACATTCAAGGCTAAGAGAACCCCCTACCTCGAAATTAGAAGCAAAGAAGCTAGGTTGAACGCATCCTCTCGAAATCCCAAAATCTAATTGGTTGGAAAAGTTGATCTTCAGTTCTTCTTCACTCTTGATGCACGACCCATGATGGATTGTTGGTAAA
>NW_021033382.1:0-30076 GCF_004153795.1 Camellia sinensis | reverse complement strand
GCATTGTTTGAACCACTCGATGATTACCCCTGTTTTGTAGATATCGCTTGTAGTTGCATCGGATTTGAATGTCCCGAGCTAGATGACTGCCCTTCCACTATTCTGTAGTATACCTAATATCTTCTAACCTGCTGTGTTTTGTCGTGCACTTGGTTTTTTAACTGTATAAAATCATCAACGAGGCTTGTGTATATTATAGCTAATCGTTTTGAGGGTGGAGAGAAGTGAGAAGCGTCTATGTGATAGGCACATCTCATTTCCACCAACACTTCATAACCTAGTGCACACCTTAGTCTAATATAGAGGTCCCACCGGCGCTAGTGGTTTTCTTCTACTCACAGCCTAGACTCTATGGAGTTCTACTTTGGCTTGCTGGATCACGAATGGTTCACTTTAGATGGGATTCACTGCTACTTGTTAGTTGGTGAAAAGATAGAGAAGCCAAGGCTTGCTTTTGGAGAATCATGGAAAATATGTGTTTCAGGTAAAATCAACCCAAAAGGTTAATTCTTGACTAGTCACCCACCGGTGCGCTTATCAATGTATAATCTGACTCATATTAAGTCGGCCACGTATTTTCCCTGGCCGAGATGCCTTTCTCATTATCAAAGTCCTTGGCACACTCGGTCTTTTTCTTGGTGTTCTTTTCTGAGAAACACTTGTTTATTAGCTTTCCTTATCCTGACGAGAGCTGATTAACCTTTATATGTACTCTCCAACATGATAGAGTCTTTAAATTGGAACCAAAACCCACAATCCCCATTAAAGCCATATCTGGTTATTGATCCAGCGTTCCTGTCTGAACCTGCTTTTTTTTGTCAGACTATAACTCACAACCCAACCATAGTTGTTGAAACACATTGTTGTATAAAGCACCTCTTTTGCCATCTAAACAGCTTTAACGCCTCTTTTTTGTGTTTTTTCTCTTGAAGAACTTCATATACCTTAAGAAGCTTATAGAACCTTCAGTTACACAGATGCAACTTTCCCAAGAGGTGTACGCTACCTCTAGCATATCGCCTATTAAATCTCACCCCTTCGTATCTTAGCTTTCCAGATGAGATGTGTGTGAGATACTCATTTTTGTTGTCCGAATATGCTCATAATCCTCCCCGCGTTTGATACGCACACTGTAGAGGTGCTAGCACTTCTCAAACACGAATACGTCTTATTGAGCGGACAGTTCTCATATGAGATTCCTTTGTTTCATCTCTAGAGCTGGAGATAATCTGAGACGTGCCAAGCATGAAACACTCACTTATGAGCCGCCTTATTTTTTGTTAAGCTTTCTGCGTGTAAGTAATACATTTAACTCTATGTGCACGCACCTTAATATCTGTCTGCATATAATAATAAGAGCCCCTAATCCTATTCCATTCGATAGGCTTTTTACCTTTCTAAGTAGGGAATGGACTAGTATCTATGGATTTGGGAGGCCTGTCTTAGCTGGGCTTGTGCGGACTCTTAGGACGAACGCTACTAATCCCTCCTCTGGCGCTCATCCAGTTTCTTCTCTGTACTCAATATTGTTATAGCCTCCCTACCCTTGACTTTGTTGGGTAAATTGACCTTCGCTCCTTCGATGCTAACCTAACCTAAAATCGCCCCCATATAAGAAATCCCCATAACTCCCGCGTTGTCACTCGAGATTCATCCATAACGCTCTTAAAGTATTGCGTTTCCCAAAATAGAATAGGCTTTGTTCACCAAGAAGAGGCCTGTAGAAGTTGACTTGGTTATTTTTCGTCACAGTAGATACCTTAGCTGTGTTTCGTTTTTTTAGTCTAACAAAAGAGGTGAGACCTTTTGTAAACCTCTCTTTGTATTAAATCCATCACGCTGATTTCTCTGCACAGAGTTTTATTAGGCCCTCGGTCTTGCTTGCGATTATGTTAGGATCTTTTGTGTGTGTGTTAGTAGACATATAGGTATTCATTCCCGACACTCAAGAAAAGTTAATAGTTTTTCTTTGCATTGCCATTATAAACCCGAGTTTACCAGCATCTTTACTCCAAAAATAAGGCCACGTGGTTGATGCTCTGGTAGGTCGATTGTACCCAACCTCCCCTATCAAGGGGCCTCCTGTTTGGCCCCATTTGGTGCTATTTTGGTGAGCTTCGGGACCACCTTGTTTTGGGCCTCGCTCACCACTGAAAAATCTTGAGGGATTTCAAGTGGTGGGAGGATGGGTGGTTTAAGGTTCCTAAGAAGGAGAGGGGTGACCCCTCCCTTGTTGCCGTTGTTGTGTTGCCCCCTTTTTTGGGCCTGTCCAAAGGGGCTCCTATGTGCATGCTTTCAAGCCTTGTTTTCAAAAGAATTTTTTAGTGGGTTTTAGGACCCCCACAAGCCATTTCCGAAGAGTTGGTTTGTCATTGTTTGAATGTCCTGTGTTGCATGTGTAGAGTAACCCTCTTGTTGGCCTTTCAAAGGGAGAACACCCTATTTCTAGGCATGTTGTGGACCTTGTTTCCATGGTGTTTTTGGCGGCTTATTGACATACCATGTTACTTGTTTGCCTTGTTTAATTGGTCCCTTACCGATTGACCCTCTACACTACCTGCCTAATGTCCTTGTATTTTGCCTAGAAAGGTGACTCTCGCCACGTCTGCTTGCCATTTGACCCAGCCATGCTTGCATGTTTTTGGCTTAGCGTTTGTGAAGTTTTTTTAGTCATTGTTTAACATGTTAAGTTTCTGTTTGGTGTTCATTTGGTCAGCTTGCCGGGCTTTGTATAGCCTCGTTTGCATTCTAGCTGTAGGCCTGTTGGTATGTGTGTGTCACTAGCATGCTTTAGCCTGGCTTGTTCGTCATGATTTGGCATCATTGGAGACCAATTCAGTCCATGTTCCATGCTTTCATACTTGCCATTTTCCATCCCTTTTCATGCTTTTTGAAGAGTTCAGTAGCTTATGGCGTCCATATTTTAGCCTTTTGTGCCAGTGCATGCTGTGTGTGGATTTTCATTGCCTTTGTATATCATTTTGTGGCCACTGATTCTGGCCATGGCTTGAGAGCTACCTATATAGTTTAAGGTCCAGTCTGTTGCGATGATGTTGCATGCTGTGTCTTGCACTTCCAAACAGATATCCACAGTCCGGCTTGGCCTCTCCCAATGTTCTGCGCGATTAAGGATGCTGGACATGAGTAGATGTGCGCCACTGTCGCCTCCTATAATCACTTAATTACACTTAGTGTTTGTACAGGTGTGTTGCCATGCCTATCTTGTTAAGCTCTTCCCTCTCAGTTGCCATCTTTATTTAAATCGTCCTATGAACACACCTCAAATATCCCGATAAGAAGTCATTGATCAATGTGTTATATGTGGTCTCTCATTGAATTATGTATGCTGGTCTAATAGAACTAAGATCGTGTAGAAGGTCTTTTGTAATGTGTTGAATTTTGAGGCAATATAGAGTGGTATTTGATGTACATGTCATATCTTAGATAACCCCTAGTCTAGAAAAAATGTCTACAAAGTAGCTTATGAGTATCGTATTCTTCTATTGAGGCCATCATCGCAGCGATTGTAGAGATAAATTATGGTAAGACAAACTCATTATATGAAAATGCGCGTATGAATTAGTGTTGGTACTTCAGGAAGCGCAATCATCACGACACCTCGTGAGTAGGCAGGTTCCAATTTGCGCGAAGTCCTCCATTTATAAAGAAATTCAACATTACTGGTAGTAAGGAGTTGGTGATTGCCTAGGTTGTTGGAGCGAGAGCAATCAAACACAATTGTTCTTGGATAAATGACATCTTAGCTCAATGCGGCTCATAATGAGTCCTAGTATACGACCCTCTGCTGACTTTCCTCACTTTAAAAAGCCAAGTCGAGAGTTATTTCATATAGGATAAATGAACAATGGGAGAAAGAGATCACCTGAGGTTCTTATAGTCTATAATCCGAGATCAAGGGTGTAAATTTGACCCTTGGTCCCCGGAAGCCCCAGCCGGGCCAAAGGAATTAGACATAGATTCAGGGGGCCAGTGTTGTATTCAGGTCTTCGGGGTGGGCTGTCAGGCGTAGGCCTCAGTCTTGCGTGGGGCCCGGAGCCGGCCCATAGAGAAGCCAGAGTTTCCTTCTGGCCGAGAGCATTGAATCCGTCTTAAAAGCCGCCTAGGCCTCGAAACATAATCATTTTTTTTTATTAATGGTGTTTTACCACGAATATGTTTTGATTACTCATGTGTCTTTCACACTTCCAGGTTAAGTGGTGATACCCAACAAACACTCGAGGGATATACGTCAACGGCTGCTTGGAAGCTTGTGGCATGGTGATCTTCATTTGAGAAAGGCACAGACAGTGCAAAGCAGAGGGGCCAGAACTGTGGTTGGTGCCCACAAGCCATGGCAGGTGAACTTTGGCCCCCGGGTCACACAAAAGCCCCAAGAGATGACAGAGCCCCGCAAACAAGCCCGCCGACGTTGCCACTCCGGAGGGCCCCTCTCTCCCGAAGTTGGCCGGGATACATACACACATATATATAATTACATCCTCATTAGCTTTAATTCTGTTAATATAATTGAAATCCCCAATTAGTATCTTAGTATAATAAGAAATATAGCATTGATAGGTTGAGAGTTAAAAATTTAGTATAAAGGATTCTTTATGGTTACCCTAAAATCTGATTTAGCAGGAATATACACCCAGACAACTATAGAAAGGGCGCTGAGAGAAGTTGAAGATTTTTAATAAGATGTTGGGCCGTAGTAGTTGCAATGCGATCTCTCCCAGACCTCCACTTCTTTCTCCACTCGATTTGCCTTTTAACTTACCTGCTTTATTGGAACAAATTATTCTGCTTGTATTAAGTTATTATGAAACAATAGATTTTATCTACGTTATTAGAGCGCCAAATCCTCCTTATCATGCATGGCGTGCCATATCTAGTCACTGAATTCTAGTTAGTGCATACATCTCAAACAGGGCATCGAGTTCAAACTAAATAAAACTTGAAACTGCATGAAGTATCTCAAAATTATCATTAAAATATTCGTTGTTTACATCACATGAACTTACTTGTGTGATCATTATTCAACATATTCATTTTAAAATAACGGACCTTTGGCACGCAGAGTTTTATCTAAATATGAAGCACTACTTACAACTAATGATTACGTTAGTCATGCAATACCATTATAATACTTAAACAAAAGTTTTACAGCGTTTTGCGTTTGAGTATTAGTATCTCAAGTAAAGTCCTAATTTTAGCTAGTGTCCCAAAGCATTGACTGTTATTAGTCGAGATTTTCTATACACATACTGTTAAATTTTTCCTTCTCGCTACTCCGCATTGCGTAAGGTATGTAAGAGAGCCAAGTACACTGTCGATATGCTGTGAATCCATAAAATATAGCAATAAGAGACTTACTAGTAGTAACTCCAAAACCAAAACGAGTAAGACCAGATTTTAAAAAGTATCAATATGCGTTATAGTTCCTAGTCATCAGTTAAGAGTGGCTTAAGATGATTAAATGTAATATGCATACGGGAGTGACAAAAGTCTAATAATTCTATGGAGATGTGTGATTAATGCACAAGTTACTAGCGTCTATTATAATGCAACCGTCATAGAAGTTCTGATGAGCATTACGTTATGCAAGTTTGAGTACTTATGATGCGCCGAAGCCTGGTGCGATCGTGCTATAATATACATGAAAATATAGAGTACATATTGAATGACAAAAACGACAATGACATGAGCATAAGGTTGCGCTTATAAAGTAGCTAATAATGTGAGCATGTCCTAATACTAACCGATAACCAAAGAGACAGCAGGTTAGTATTACGTATAGAGAAGGGGAGAAAGAAGTGGGGTTGGAAGACATGCACACACGCACCCACACTTATTACAAATTCACCCTCGGTGCGGAGGACCAGAGAAGTGAAATTAATGAGCATAATGAGTTGTTAATTAACCTGACGAGAGCTTATAATTTGAAATTATTACTGATACACCAAATTGAATAATCCTCACAACACACGTAATTTGAAACTAAGTCTAAGCCATAAGCAAGTTAATACGGGAGCCTTCGAGGCGAATATGAGTAAGGACCGCACATGCAATATATGACTGCGGCATATCAGGCTTTGCCGCTCGGAAAGTCACTCCCTAAAATTTGATACACTTGCCACCCATGATTTGATCTCTTTCTAGTCTGTTGGACTGTTTTCATATATGCTGCATCTGACAACCCAGATAATATTAGCAATCAGAGATAAACTATTATTCCCAGTATTGTGTGTAATGTCTTCTCTACCTGATAGTATGATTGTAAAAAAAATACAAAAACTTGGCTGAGTTAGGATCAATAATTCAATATTTCGAGCGCGATTAAATATGGAAGGTCATCGGGGCTATAACTACTTAAATGCGCTACTCGGCACGGACCTGTTTAGGGGACGCGAGTTCGGGGACACTTTCCAACACTATGGCGGCCGGTGTCTAAGAATTGAGAGACCAAATTCAGTTCACTGACATGTAAAATACCTAATTTAGACTAGACTATGCTAGCATGAGGGCAATATAGCACTTGTCATGGTCATCATGCTTAATCAAGCGCAATCGGTATTTGACATCCGACCACACCAACTGCCTGTATGATATATCTCATGATGGTTAGAATGGACGAGATGCAAGAAGAGAGAGGAAGTAGGCAGTGTATCGAACCTTTTCGGCAGAGATCCATCACCTAGAATCGCGCATTTCATGCTTATGGGTTCTTCCCCAAAAGAACAGACCAAGAGTGAGTGTGTAGTCATTTATATGGGTGTAGCTCAATTTACCAATTTAATAAGAACCACAATATGACACAACACCAATTAAATATGAATTTGAAATCACCATCTAAAGCGGCTCAGCCCCTCTTCTATCTTGGGCCCCCTTCGAATTCAAGAGGCCAAAAGCATGCATGCTTCTATGCAATGCAAACGCGCAGTCCGCAGTGACGAGGCCCCCCAAATACGGGAGCGGCTAAGTATGCGCATATCTGGTGAGGGTTTTATACCCTCTGTAATTTTATGCCCATTTTAGCTATTGTCATATCAGACTCTCTACGAATACCAAAAATTTAGGACCACAAGGATGTGACAATATGCAAAAAGACACAATGTCGAGAACGATCGAGTGCAGAAGAAGTGGGAAGCGTGTAAACTAATAGATAGGGGTAGCTTCCTCAAGCAGTAGCCCGCCCGAGAAACAGTTTGGCTCTAAGAGATGATAGGTCCACAAGCAAAGGTGCCCGATGATCAGAGAGAACTCTCACGAACACGCTCGACTAGGATGGTCCAGCAAATGGCCTATAATATCGAAGGCCACGAGCCCATAAAAGACCGGCTATTCAACTCATTCTCAAAGCATGAAAAGTACTGGGCGAAAAATGGCAAGTATGAAAGCAGGGAACATGGACTGACAATGATGGTCTCCAAATGATGCCAAATCATGAGACAAGCCAGGTAAAGCATGCTAGTGACACACCACATCCAAGCTAACAGCTAGAATGCAAAGAGGGCTATACAAAGCATGGCAAGCATGACCAAAATGACACCAAAACCAAGAACTTAAACATTGTTAAAATGACTAAAAAAACTTCACAAGCGCTAAGCCAAAAGCAGCCAAGCATGGTGGTCCAAAGCAAGGATGCCTTTCTAGGCAAAATAAAGGAATGCAAGGCAAGTGTAGGTGCATGTAAGACCATTTAAACAAGCAAAAACAGTAACATGGTATGTCAATTAAGCCCCAAAACACCATGGAAAACAAGGTCCACACAGCTAGAATAGGGGTGTTCCTTTGAAAGGCCAACAAGAGGGTTTACTCTACCACATTGCAACAAGGACATTTCAACAAGACCAAACCCAACTCTGGAGAATGGCTTGTGGGGTCCTAAAACCCACTTAAAAAAAATTCTTGAAAAAGGCTTGAAAGGCATGCAAATAGGAGCCCCTTTGGAAGGCCCACAAAAGGCAACAAGAACTCAAGCCGCGAATCACAGGGAGGAGACGGGCTCCGACCCTCCTCGCCCTGCGTTAGCACCTCTTAAACCCCTATCCACTCTCCTCCTCACTCCCACTGAAACTCTCCTCCACCCATTCCAGGTGGTGAGTTTGATAGGTAGGCCCCCAAACACAACGGTGTCCAGTCCGAGAGCTGCATCCCCAAATACCAATAGTGCCTACATCATATATCGCCCGCCTCCACAACTAAGGCTTCCTCTCTTATCAGACCGTTGGCCGCACAATCGACCCCAAACCACACAAGTGGCCTTAATTTGACTCTCTATCTCTCTACATAACACCAAATCACATACCACATAACCTTTTTTCGATGCTCTATACACAAAACCCATAAATCCCCCAAGCGCTCCAACGACAGTGCTAAAAACTTGTGCCACACTCAAACCCCCGTGCATTTGAAAAGAAGGGTTAAAGGGGTGCTGTCACCCTCGTGTGCTTTACACCCAACGAAACCGAACCAAGACAGCATGTCATGTAGAACAAAAGAGAAAACCAGTCCACATATAAAAAGACCTAAAAAACATAAATACAAAATAGGAACACTCCAAGACTCACCTTCCCGCTCTGATGAACTGGAGAGGGTTATCTAGGTCTAGTGGGTGGGGGTGCGTCGCAAAGGAAGCCAAGAACCAAGCAAGTTTGTGGAGCATAAAAAACAGGAGGGACCCTCAGTCGGAGGGAGGAGATATATGTATGAGCCTTAGACCAAATGCTCTCGGGAGACCTCTGACATGGAAGGATTAGGCGTCATACTACTCAGGGATCATTAGAGCGCGCACAACCGACAAAGGTCGGCCAAGCCATTCTCTCTCATTTTCAAGAGACTAAACCAGATATAAAGAAATACCAAGGTCGAGTTGTCATTTAGGGAGAGGGTAAATCAAGCTTTCCTTTTGTTTAGGCAACTTAGCGAGCAAATAAATGACCAAGAAGGGCCGACGTACATATTAACATTGTGACAGTGATTAGTCTTAAGTATCAAGGTTTCAAGTGACTTTCTTAACATTTAGAAAGCTTGGGAGCAAATGAGTATACAAAACTTTCTTGAGAAGCGTAGAACAAGGGTTGGCAAAAGGTGCATAAAGCTCATCGAGTTTGTAAAGAATCTGAAGGAAGGGTTCTGTAGATGCTTCTAGAGAGAAGCTAAAGAATTAAATAGGGGTGTGATTTGTAAAGTCAAGATTATGTGATCTTTAAATAGCGACTTTTTTTGACTTTTTGGTTAAATTATGTCAAGCATATTACATCCTTTAAAACAAATTTACCCAAAAAATTCCATCAAAGCTCCCCCTGATTTTCCCATGATGTTCCAAACATGAACTGGGGTTTAAAAAAAAAAAAACATCGAAAAGCTTCTACTAGGAGAACATATTAAAAAAGGGTTTCAAGCTTCTTGGAGAAGCTAAAAAATGTTCTAACCGAAAGCAAAGGGTACGAACCGACGTTCCATTTGGACCACCAAAAGCTAAAAAGAATCATAGCAATTGCGCATCTAAAGAAAAGCACAAATAAGATAAAAAGAAGTTCAACAAAAGAGTCGACTAAAGCTTTCCCTTCTCAGAGTAATGAAAAGCGTGAGCCCCATTCGCTCAGTTAATATCCTGGAGCCGATTGATCAGGAAACGTGTGGCCAGTGCTAAAACACAAGTGAGTCTTGCGCACGCGATGTCCCTTAACAAGAATAGAGTCTCGTACCATAGACACAATAGCAAGAACCGAAAGGCGCATACCTCAATTTATGCGACCAGAGGCACAGAGCACTATAAAAACGCAAATGGCCCAAAAAAAAAGCCTGCCACGAAACCAAAGATGCCTCGGAATAGACCTCAAAAGGCCGAAAAAGGACCAAGGTACTAGACGTGCTAAGTGGGGAGTGAAATGCCATAGACAACACGCTATAGCATTCCCACATCTCTGCTACGAAGCATGAACAACCACAAGTGTTTGATACAAAAACCAAACAACAAAACAAGATACAGTAAGAATGAGATCCTTAGAGGTTATAGACAGCCATTTGCGCTGAGACACCTCCCGCGAGAACTTCAAGACTAAAACATATAATGACAATGGGTACAATACATCAGAGATGATTTACAGAACCACAGTGACGGTCCAAGTCATTCATATGTAACGGAGTTCGTCAAGAAGGTGGACATTTGAGTCGACGGAGTAAGAGGAACGCATATCTATTTCAGGTCTCATGATGATTGGGACTAGGTGTTTATGTGTTAGAAGTCATTCAGATAACAGTTAATTTATGATATTCTAAACTAGAGTTAAGTTGCTTCGGAGTGTTTGGTTTACTTGCCGATGCGCCCAATTATGCAACTGGTAATTTGACCAATTATAGACCATGCAGTGGGTCGTATGGATTTCAGATATAGAGGTAATGGATCTCACACGATAATTGAGATGCGATGTCACTAAATGACATCCCTCAGCCAGCACCCGCTCAGGCTCTGGGCAACGTTGAGGGAATGATACTTGATAGAGGCATCTCCATGGTGGGACTGAATTCCGATGTGGCAATCGTCTGACCACCGTTCCTCCCTTCGATTGCGACATCTCGTGGCAAAGTTGTTCTTGCAGTCTTAATCGGTAGCTAATGTGGTCTCTCAACGTAGTGTCGGAAACAGCTAGTTTATTCGTAAAAGTACGAGCTGCTTTCGCCATTATGCTGAATCAAATCCGACGCTGGGGTGCCTCCGACCATTTCTTTCTCTTGTGTTATGGTGTTGCTGCCATTTTCGCGAACATTGTTTAGCCCATGGCATTTTCTACTCGTCTGAAACGCTCACTTGGTGTTTCCGACACTATCCTGTCCTTGGTCCCCTGCGCCCCCGACAAAAGGAGGCGTTACGCAGTCAGAAGCTTGTCTGACTTCGCGGCCTGGGTACAGCGTATGGGTTGGAGCATTTGGGAAGGAATGAAAAGGAATGAATTTGAGGAAAACAAAAAATTTCTTCTTGGTGTTGTGGCCTTGGAGTAGTTTCTTGAACTAAAAACGGTTTGGGTTTGAAAATATTAAGTTTTCGATAAAAAAAGTAGAAGTCAACAAATCAAGGAAACAAAATGATAATTGTGTTTCCTTTATATAAATAAACGACCATCTACCTGGTTTCGGGACGTGACCCGAGACTTATCCTAGAAATCATATTCTGACATTTTATGTTGTGCACATCCTCTCAAAAATTGGTAATTATCGCGGTTTTATCATAATTCCGCACCACGCCAGCTCCCACGTTCTTCTGAACACCCCTTTTGGGAAAGACAAGAGCCTGCGTGGAAGAGAAACGGTGGCACAGGAAGAGGACATCAGGAACGGCATATTGCGTGACGGGGTACCCACTACCCGTGACCTTCCATAGAAGACACATCGGAGTCCGTGCATGACGTACCTAAGTGGGGAGTACTTTGTGGCCGTGTAGGGGCTAAGCGGAGGGCATGCAGATAGATGTCGTCACAACTTTGAGAGGCAACACATCGTACACGGAGGAGCCCGATAATATGGCTGAGCTCGGTGCGGATTAAGTGCGATACTGACTGGAACGGACTGCGTGAGTGAATTGGTGTGGGATCTGCTGCGCGTAGCTCTGGGCGGTTACCTATCTATACGCCCGGGGTCGTGGTTGGTGAGCGTCAATGCTCGGGATAGTGGCAGTAGGTCCGAGGGGCTCAGTGGGTAAGCGAAGCAACGGTCGTTGCCGTACTTGTGCGCAAGGAGTCGCCTGGGTGAGGCGAGTGGGGTGCGTAGGCGCGCGGCGAACTCAGCATGGCAGTTACGTGTGAGTGGGACGAAAGTGGGCGTGGAGTCCTGAGCGGAAGCTCGATTTACTGGGTCCAGGTGCGGTGGTCGGTGGGCGTTTCGTATCTCTGATCGTTGTGTATCAAGAGACTATGGAGCTCCCTAGCTAGGACTAAGCAGTGTGTGGGTGTGAAGCAGTTGGGTTGGCGTGGTAATGGGATGGAGTGGCTGGGCGGGTATGGTGAGAGTCGCGAGAAGAATAGGACAGTGATGCGATAAATCACTAAAACGCGTAGACCTAATGGTTACTACAACAAGAGCGATGTAAGAAGGAAAAGCAGAGTCCAAACGAAATCAGAGAGAAAGTATAAGAATAGCCTGCAGACTAGGACATGATGAGAGAGACTGGAATGAGGTAGCACATTTTATTTTGTGAGGGAGGACAAAGGCAAGGAAGTGAAAGAGTGCAAGTAGTTTGTGTGGCTGTGGCTGGTTGAATAGTAGTGTGTGTAATCGGTCAGTTAGAGGAACTAAGAGTAAATGGTTTGGACGTCACCACGAAGTCTCCATAAGTGCTGACACCAACCTGGGGCCTTGCGCATAGGTGCCAGACGTGAATAAGAAGTGACAGACCCTGGCTCGACGAGGCGAAGTGTGTAGGGGAGACAACAATAAAAGAGAAGGGCGAACACCACGATAGTGGCTAGAAGGGTGCAATACCAGAAAAGGAGAGCGAAGCGGCACCACAGGAAAGAGGAACGCATTCAGGTTGACTATGCGGAGGCAGACAATTCCAATGCGGAGGCTCGACTTACGGTGAGTGGAGACAGGGTCTAGCTAAAGTGAATCGGGGCATCTCAGGGTTTTGTTGTAGATGGGAACCCAGAAACGTATGGGTGGTGTGTGATGTAGTCCAAGACTGTTCACGGATGCTGGACAAGTTGATTATGTTTACTGTGTTACGTTACAGTATGAAATGACCCCAAAACAGTAGTCGGCGGGGACTTCGCTGGGGTCACGTGCACCTGATAAGCGATCGCTCCCTCGTACGCCGACGTTCTTAAACTACAACGTTTGTGGTTAACGGAATAGCATAGAAAGTACACGGACGAAAAGACATGTGTCGCAAGGACCAGGAAAAATGCTAGTAGATCCAAAGGGCGGCGGATAATCCAAGAAGTGTCGAATTCATTCTGACGGTAGTGGCTAAGTGCTGCCTCGGGCGCAAAGAAGGAGGGCTTAGGCCGAAGAACGCAACTAAGAGGCCGTGCAGATAGTGAACGAGTGGTGGATACAAGGAAGTCAGGGGGGAACGGGCCCGCGGGGGCGCAGCGACAGGATTCGGATCGCAAAACTGTTACTAACAGTGCGTTGAGCGATCGCCACAAAAGGTGCTCATCAATGGAGAAAGCAACCAAATGTACGGCCAAAACCTCGGCAAGCTGCGGGTGACAAAACTGACAGCTGATCTAAGAACCAGATACAGAGCTCTGAAATCAGTTGGAACGAACGAGTCCAGATGACAGAGTTCGCCACCGAAATATAATAGGATAGTATGGAAAAGGAGAAACCCTGACGTTCAGGCCGCAGGCCAGGGTCCGCAGCACCCAGATGAGCTATCATGCGCCGGTAACGAAGTACTAAGGTTTATAGTGTCAGCAGTGATACACATCCCGTGAGTCAGCCTCTATGTCAAATAGATCGACCGTGACTAACGAGAGAGCTGGATTGTGAGGAAAATTACATCAGCGGCTATTCCTGTATGAGGAATCGAGAATTAATCGTAAGAGGAGTGACGTCACAGCACCAAGTGAGATACGTAGAGGAGTCGACTACAGTGGAACATAAATAATCGCCTGGGAGTGTGGTATACAAAAAGGCGTTCGGGTGGAAGGGCACCGCAGGAGGCTGAAGAGCGAAGGGGTACCACCCGCGGCTGGGAGCGACGAAGTGTGAAACAGAGGTCCTCACAAGTCAAGGGGCGAAAAATAGCGTCAATGCAAAAGCAAGTAGTGCATTGATCCCAAAAAGTTTAAATAGTCTTACCTAGACAACCACCCACAAGTACATGCTAAAGCAGATGCTCCAAGAAGCAGTAGGCCCGGGCAAGCAGTGTCATGAACATTGCACCAACTTCAGGCAGATGCAGGTAAAACAGATATAAAGTAAATCTACGAGTAACTCACTCTCAAGTTAAAAACTCAAGAGCTAAAGTTTAGGAGTAGTCAAGCAGGAGTCCATTAGCATGGGAAGAGGGCTTAAGTCAAATCACCATTGCAAATGCAACGAGTACTAAAAAATGCTAGACGTGCTGATCGAAATGGCATAGTTGGAAAAGGCGACAACTCGCAATGAACACGGAGGCAAGCTGGTGAAAGGAAAAGACGATGCAGGAGTTGACGAGACGTCTGTCGAGCCCGGGGCAGACGAGAGAAGATAGTTATACACAGGGACTACCTAAAGGAGCGCAGGAAACTATTGCACACCTAGTAGACCAGCACGGTATGTGTGCGCCCACTCTAACCGATCACATACAGGATAAGGAAAGGGAATCATATAACCAGGGATGTGAAACGTAGTCACACGCCACGCACACGGTATCAGCACTAAAGCCTGCCCTCATCGAACGGTTACGGGCCTTAAAAAACAAAGAGTTTGTCCCTGACGAAGGAACTAACTATCAGCTGAAGGAAGGAGTGACACACCAACTGGAAAGAGAAACAGGCGAAGGTTACAATAGTGGTGTGCACATAGCAGAAAGGTCCGCAGGACGAAAGAGCCTCGCAGGTTCTACTACGATACACCGCCGCGCTGCGGAAAGCCACGCATGCCCCAACTTGCTCTTCGTGGCAAGATGCTCAAGAGGATGCTGGACCAAGCGTCCTATATATACGACGAAACTCCACCGGAACAATGATGGATGGCTGTCCGACCACCTAGACTTCAGACCACCCGCTGCAGCCATCAATAGATTGCAGGAATCGGCCAGTCACTTATTCGAGTATTTGCCGGGTATGCACCGACCAGGGCGCGGGGCGGGGCGAACAGAAGGTAAGCCAAAGTAATAGGGGCAGTGTGAGGCTAAAGAATCAGTAGTACCCAAATTTGCTACAACCACCCTCCCGAGCCATATGACATCATATGCATTTAACAGAACCTGTATCCACGCGGGCACCTATTCACGCACGCTGAGGCAGAGGCAGAGAGCGTAGAGGCGCACAACTGCAAGAGGTAAATGAAGCAATGTACGCAAAAACTCAATATAGTGCCAGACCCAGCAGAGAGTCCAAGGAGGGATTACCGCGCAGAAAGAAAGACGTGCAAACACGTCGAGATGAAACAGTCACGCATATACCGGATCGACGAAGCCCGAGGCCAAACACAAGTCATTACAAAAGTCTAGGTGCTAGAACACTGGCGTCCAGCAGTGCAAAGCAGTGTGCTCAATGCAAGAAAAGCAAGGCAGGCAATACATACATGCAACTGACAAGCAGTGCAATTAACAGCAAGAGAGCGATATGGAACGAGGAGACTTCAAGAGTTCCGACAATGAGATTACCAATCACAAGTCTGGCTAGAAAACCACACGGGCCACTCAAGCAATGGACATTGGAGGAACTAACAAACGAAAAGTTGACAGGCAAAGAAGGTAGGCAAGCAGGCGAACTTCAATGCAAGACAACAGAAGAGCATCAACAAATGAACAGTACAAGTAGCGACACAAGTGCGATAGGCTAGGGCATACACTAACGCAATGCCAGATGAGTAGACACAGAGGGCGGCGAGGTCATCTAGGGTTTGGATCAATGAAGATTGGTAACTCAAAAAGACGACCTCATATGTGCAGCCCCTCAACAGGTCCATTAACACCAATGACGTTAATGATGCACAACAGAACGACAGTGTCTACGTCAGGCACACGATAAGGGATCCAAGCCAACAAATAGCTACAGTCACACAACCCGTAGGCACGCCAAGTGGTGGGGGACAAAAGGAGTAGGTGCAAGCAAGTATGCGCGAAATGACAGCAAAGATACGTGAGCGATGGCGAAAAGAGGGCCAATAAAGATGCCAAGAGACGTGGAGTAAGAGGTACAAACGAAAGACAAGGTGTGTACAACAACCAGACCAACAAGGCGACTAACAAGTTAGCCGAACATACGCAGAAATAACTCGAGCAGGCAAACAACAAGCGAAAGGGACGTGAAATGAGAGCAGCGGAAGCAGAAAAGAGCAGGCCAAGAGGGCTCCGCAAGCAAGGCCACCAGAATGCGCATACTCCAAATCTAGGTAAAGAGGATTAAACAGAATCAATGTCAAAGAGAGAAAGCGAAACCAGGCCAAGGAGGCCAAGGATGCAAACAGCACAAAAGAGACGAGACCCCAAAACGCAAGACGCAAGAGCAGGGGCAGCGTAGAACGAGCAAAAAACAGAGGGAAGACGCAGAGAAGGCCCAAAACAGGCCGAGAACAAGCCAAAAATGAGAAAAAGCATGTGAGCAGAGCCAAGAAAGAGCGAGAAGATGAGCCGTAAACAACAGCAGACCAAAGCGAGAAGCAAGATGGATTATCGACAAAAGGTACTATGTGATACGCACATGAGACCAATGGTGCTTGCATTCAAAGCCATTATAGGAGAGTAAAGAGAAGAGCGAGATTATAGAAATGACACTATGTATAAACGTTGCTGTACAGAATGAGAGCCTCAGACAGGCGAGAAAATTACATGCTAGGATGGATACGCAATGGATGGCACCGACTATTCAGAATAAGAGGCATGACCAAAAGGTATTCTCACAACAGCAGGGAATAATAAAAGTCACTTTTGCTATGTCCTAGAAAAGTTCATTAAATATTTATAAAACAACCCTGAACTCTCCAGCCCCTCAAATCTGAGGAGTATATAATATACAATGTCCACGAAGATTGTATCCAAATTGAAATAGTCTAACTCATAATCATAAAACTAAGAATAGGGTACACCACCTGTCTTTAGAAGGACACCATATCCACTGTCCAATTACACAAGAAATCTGACTAAGTGTGCATAAGTAAAAGCCAAGCAAGAACTGACGGCAAATGACCTAGAAACCTATTCACAAACAAGCCATAAAGATGCAAGAGGTGAGAAGACCCGCAAACCAAGCCGAAAAAAAACAGCACAAGGACGGAAAAAGGAAGGGAGAAAGTTAACGTGCCAAAGCAATCAGCGCAAAGATGGCTGATGATCCCGAGACGGATAATCGCCACAAACTTAGCTGAAAGTATATGAGAAAGTGAACGTAGCCCTGCGAATTCTATACATCCTAAGTCTCCTAGCCAAAAATCTAACGCTGGAAAAACCACCCTGCTCGTGCTAAGTCTAACCATAGGTAAGTGCGTATAGAGGAGTATCAGAGAGCGGGCAAACGAGGCAAGTGAAATAGCAACTCCTAGCACTCAATAACTGAATCATACACCGAGAATGATAAGATGAGAGTGGAAGTACTGGAGCATGATGTCACGCGCCAAACTCAAACCGAGGTGAAATGAGGAGAGGGGACCCAACGACGTTAGAGAAATAAAAAATAAAAAAAATACTAGCTGGGAAAGCTGAGTAGCGGGAACCAACCTCCCATTACAGTGTATGCATGAGAGCATGCGGCCCTCCTCAGGGCACACGAGACAAGCCAGAGACTACGTCATAATGGCCAGGAAGGCAGCGACGAGGGTAAAGGGCGGACGAGCAACTTGGCGAGGAGGTGACTCAACTCAGGTATTGAGTGAGAAAGATGTTCGTCACAACCAACAATGGTACTACGAGATACACGCCAGCAATGGTGGGATGCGGAACGGTCAGGATAAAGCGGCGGTGCCATGGACAACTAGCATGGTTGATAAGCTCAAGACTCCAGTTCTCATATGACTCCGTGCATGCAGCGTTTGGGTCCATTCCATATTCTCAACTCCGGTTAGTCCAGTGCAACATACTCGTCCTCCGTTGGACCTGTAAATGCGGCCCGCTCAACCTCTCTCGAAAGTCCAAACGTGTGTTAAAATAAAAAGCTTTAGGCCGCGAGATGGTGAAAGTCTAGACCGACAGATGGGGTGCCTACCCGCGTTGCAGAGCTTTCAAACATGTATCGCTCCGCTCGGCCCCCCGTACCCCAAGGGGTGGTGAGAAGAAGACATAGTTTTACACAATCCTGATACCTCTCTGCATATGTTTCTCGAATATGCAATCAGAGACCTAAAAACTGCGCATATCGCACAAAAATCAATAGGGATTTAAACCCACACGTAGGGACAGTGTATGATAGCAAGATCCACCATGTAGAAAGCTAACGTCCGTAAGCGCAAATGAGCACAAAGGACAATGATGTATGAAAAGGATCACTTAAAAGGAAAAGGATGAGTGGCCAGGAAGGGGATCTGGAAAGTCTAGAATGGCCGCCAGCCTAGATAAATATATGCGAGCGGTCCAGTAACCAGAGAAAGTGTCGAGTCGTTGTTGATCGCTCAACTTGCTGCTGTAAAAAAAAAAACGGGCAGGACAGAAAAAAAGGAAATAACGCGGATGATGTCAGTGTGTTCACAGCCACTGTATGAACGAGGCAAAGTGAAGCCAGCCTCAGAGGGGGAAAGGTCGAGGAGCCAGCTGGAGAGCCAGACAAGGGGCACATGTACGTGCAGCCTTCCTGACATCGAGGGAGGAGGAGCCGACGCAACCGCCAAGAAGCGTGAGTGAGGGGCTCGTAATAGATGAGAGCGCCTCGCTGCCACATACAGGTCGGTATGTGCCCATATAAGTGAAGAAGATAACCTCTGCCCCGCTATGAGCGTCGCCCCGGGTAGGTCCGGATTACGGGAGGCTGCACTTGGGTGTCACGATAAACGCCGTAGCCTGAACACGCACCAAGGGGAAGGATCCATGGAGAGTAGTATGGGGCAGAGAGTAGGAGGGCTGGAGGGAAGCGTGGGGGCAGTCTGGCAAGGAACCCAATGGGTCCGCGGTAAGCGGTAGGTGGGGTGGAGTGAGTCCCTATGCTCACAGAGCAATAGCGAGTAGGGGATGCGAACTGCGACAAGAAAAGCGATAGTGACAGCACATGGATGAATGGGGTGAAGCCCGCGGGAGGGAGGCGGCTGAGCCCACGAGAGCGAAAAGGCTGTAATGCGCCGCCGAATTGGTCGGTAGGCCGACCGATAAGGCCTGGGAAGCTAGAAACCGGCGACACGTGTTTATCACCATTGAAAATCGAGTGAGGTGCAAACAGGTGGGGCAATGGAGGGGAAAGAATCGTAAAGAGAGGTGTGAGTCCCCTCGTCGTTCTGAGGATGGAGGTGCGGCATGTAGCCCCATGCCATAATGGTTTGAGAAGGGGTGGTCGACAGGTGATGGCTGGGCACGGTCGGAGACCGACGAAGGACCTGCTCTTTGACTCTTTCCCAGGGCGAGTTTGGGTGCACCGGCAGCTAGCATTTGAAGTGGAGTGGCATTTCGGACGAATAATCCCATGTGTTAGCTAGAAGAGCAGCGGGCGAGGCAGGGTATGTCTCCATTAAGAGGGTGGGAGTTCGCATTACACAAGCCATAAACTTCGCTGAAAGGTCTGGTGTGTATGGAGCCACGGGGCTAATATTTTAAACCAAAGGCGCATGACGGGAGGAGAAAGCGGGAGTTCAGAGCGAAGCGAGCCGGGTGAGCTACACACAAGCGATGCGCAAACAAGGAGCAAGTATTGGGAAGAGACGAGGGCCAACAAGTCACGGTAAGAAAAAGGGCAAAGCGCGAAGTCTCATGACATAAATTGGGCACCTACCGAGGCACCATGTACTAGCAAAGTACAGATCCGAATGACATGGGGTCATTTCAATGGCAATCAATAGGCGGACACAGACGCCAGTGGCACCTTGAATAGGAAATAGGGAAGGAACAACCCTAGCACATTGCAGGGACTGGCAAGCAGTTTTCTGCCAAGGACACAAAACGAGCAGGCAATTCCAAACCCATACACCTGCGCATCAAGGCAGTGACATAATTATAAGGTTCTTAAAAGCAGGACAGGCGGAGAGAAGGGGAAAACCCTTGGACAGACATCAGGCAAACAGCGGGCACACGAGGTAGGAAGGCCTATACACCAATGAGCGCCCACACAACGAAGGCAGACAAATAGAGCGATTCCAAAAGAACCCTCAACGAAGAACTACTCCCGACAGAGGACCTCTCACGAGGCGATGGAACCTCTTCAGGGTGACCAGAATAGCAGAACAAATCGCGACTGAAAGCCACAAGCGCATGAAACACGAAGATCAGGATAAGCAGGCCATGAGAAAGTTCCATCGGTACAGAGGTTCACTATACAGTAGTGGCAGAGGGGAACTCACAAAATGCCTTCAACCAGAAGACTGACACCAAGCAAAGCCAAACTAAAAAACATGAACCAAAAATGACATAGACGAAGCACAAAAAGCAGGGAGAAAAAAAGACAGCACATCAAAGAGACAATTTAGCCAAAGGAAATCAAGTTAAAAGCAGGCAGGGAGCCCAAAAGAAGCAGCGAAGACGACCATGGCAATGAGAGAAGAGAGAGCGGTTCCACATTCCAGGTACAGTTAAGGACAAGTTCAACACGGCCGGGCAAGGAGAACACATCCTTAATTCGTGAACAAGAGAGCAGTAGCTATGCATACTTCCTCAAGGGGTCAGAGCAAATCATTCTCGGCGGTTCCAAAAGGAAGTACCCAGGAGATTTAGCATGTTGTGAGCTAGGCAAAAAAAGGCCAAACACCGGAGGAACGGAAAGCAATTAATCAGATGGGAGAAACGACGTAGACGCAGTACAAAAACAAGGGGAAAAACGGGCCACAAGGCAGGTCCACGCCGAGCGAACATTAACACTCGGTTACGAAGACCATAGGTGTGAGGGACTTGAGGGCGGAGTAGACAGAGGAGGTGGCAATGTGGTGGCCTTTCAAGCGAGCAAAGCGAAAAAAGATGTCAGGACACCAGAGGGTGGGGCTAGAGGCGAAAAAACAATGAACAGCCTCTGACTTCGAGAAGGCAAGGCGAAAGGGGCAAAGGGAGACGGACCAAAAAAAACTGCTACGATGGGCCCGCCACGCGGTGACACAAAAAACCACAAATCAAACAAAATGCAACAAGCACACAAAATATCGAGGGCGTGGGCGTTTAATGTGGTCAGAAAAATTAAAATGCTAGAGAAAATCAAAGCCGAACCAGGACATACATAAAGGTTCACTGGAGAAAATCAAAAAGGCACCCGACCACGGGGGGGGAAAGCATAGGCGCACTCAAAGGCCAAAAAAATCGGAGGCAAGGCGTGAAAGCCAGGCCTCCTAACAGAGTGTGCGCGCTATATAGTAGAGTGTACACCCACGCGATGAAGCTAAGGGTGCAAGAGGGTGACAAGTAATTACTGAAAGATAACAGAAGCAGATGCTGCGGCAGCGCCAGAGGCCACCCGAGGCTCCTAACAAGCGACGAGCAGGCAAGCCCGCGCAGTGAGCCAGGTGTCAGGCGTAGAAAACCTAAGAAAACAGTGAGGTAGGCAAGACGGAGTGGAAAAAGGTTGACATAGCGAGTAAAGTGTGTGAAGGAAGAGCGGGCATGCATAGGAAACGGAGCCCGCCGCGACAAGCCGAGGTGTAAAATAGCGATAGCGATAAGCAGAAAGAGTTCAATAGGAGTGGGAAGGAGTGCCAAACCCCAAGGGCGTGTCGTCCCCGATAACTGTACAGGGGCATCAGAGGTAAGGGAAGGGCAAAGGGGCATTTCAGAGAGCAGCCGGATACGCCCAGGCAGGCATGCTAGACAGAGAAGAAGCGCAGCGAATCCCAAGGGCGCGCGCTAGTCCAAGACCGAACAGAGCGGAGTCAAGGCCAACTGGGAAACGGAAGCCGAGGTTGGCGCACCAGGCACAGATTTGCCAAGGGGGAAAAGAGCCAAGTAGCGTAGGGGCAGAGGCATGAGGTGCTGATCATGACCAGCTGAAAGAGCGAGTAATGCACAAGTGTGAAAGACGAAGCCGAACGAACAGGTGAGGCGGGAAAATTGGAATTCCACAGGAAATCATCACATGGAGAAAGCAGGAGAGATTGTAATGGGGGAGCACGGAAGCATGAAGGGTAACATTATCAACCTATGAGGGCGAACGCTGTGAAAGGAAAAAATAGGCCAGGGAAAAGGACGAGGAAGGAACATAGAAGGAGCGTGAAGTAGTGAGAAAGGATATCAAGAGAGAAAAAAAAAAGTGCAGGGAAAGTAACAAGAGTGGAGGAGAGCCAACGGGAGGTGTGGGCAAAGAGCTGCGGTGCCGATAGTCAACCCACCAGGGAGAAAAAAGCAACTCGATACTGTGAGGCCACATGTACAAGGACACCGGCAAAACCCAGGCAAAAACAGACAGGGGAAGAATGGATGTGTTGCGTCCAGAACTAGTAACTGTCATCGCTGACACTAACCAAAATACTAGTCTTCAACAAAAAAGTCGAGGGGGCGAACAAAGAGCACAATAAGTTCGAACAAAAATTAACTCGGAGGAATAAGTGAGAACTGCGAGGTAGTCTGTCAAAATAGGTCACATAAACAGGAGTGCATGAGATTAAAGGTCGAGCGGAAGTGTCTGAAAGGATGGCTTACGGGAGGGGGCGGCAGAGAAACCGCTGTCCAAGTCTGACCAAGGTGCGCAGACTGGGAGAAACATGAGGAAAGTGGTACCACGCCTTGAGAGCGAGGGACAAGGTGGGACAATCAGGTGGGCGCCTTAAACAACCCAGCAACAAAAATAAAAAAAAAGGGAATTGCGGGCAGACCGAGCGTCATAAAAGCTATGATCGCATAGGGTTCTACCTGTATAATTATCAAGGATGCCAAAACGAGGCCCGATATATACCCACTGGGGTGGCAGAATGTACAATCGCACAGTCGCAACTTACACACAAAGATTTATCTTATGATCTCTTTGGTAAACACATGTCAGGCACAAGAACAGGAAGCAAAGACCCCCCACAGCGGAGACATAACTTACACCAACCATAAATAACACCAATAGAGAAAACAAACAACGGTGGGACAAAATGGCTAGCCACAAGCTACAAGACGAAAAAGTAGACCCACCGTCTGGGAAGCAAAGAGGAAACTGGGAAGACGCAAATCAGGAACGGCAAACTCGGACAAAAGAAGCCGCCGAATGGAAAACGATGAGCAGGGCCAAAACCGCAAAGTAAAAGAAAGGCCGGCGCGGAAGGAAAGCAATAACTAAAACGAAAAAGGAAAAAGGATTAGAGATGAGAGAAACGGGGTGAAAAAAGAAGAAAGAAAGGATTAAAAGAAAAAGAAGTAGTAATAGTAACCGTAAGTAATGAAGCTAATTTTTTAACAATAGAAATTAGATCCCCTCAATAAGCCAAGAATAACTAAAAAATATGCCAAAACCCCTCCCCAACCTTACTTAAAGTATAATTCCGAACTCAAAAGGGCTGCGATACAGACAGCACAGGGATCGACCGCAAGACAATGAATAGAACCACCACTCAGAGAAGGTAGTAAAAACGCCATGACCATTTGATGCCACAAGCGAAGAGGCACCTCCTAATAATAATACAGAGCGGGTGCGACCCAAGTAGCAGATAACACCAAAACAGACAGTATAACTATGCGAGGCCTACTTTGCCCTAAACCAAAACAATTAAAGCAAAATTTAGGCAACCAATGCGCGTGTTATTGAGTGGTTCTACCCCGAGTAAACAGGGCCGACGCTAAATAAAACAAACTGCGTAGACCCTAACTAGAATAGTGCAAGAGGGAAACAAGCACACATGTATAAGACTACTGAACACTGGCTGTTATCAAGGGCGAAACGGATCAAGGTAAATACGCCCCAAAGAGACCCTAGGATAATCTACTTCCCATATTGAGACGTCAGGCAAATAAAGGAAGAGAAAACCACTCCAAGAGGGGAAGGGGCCACAGAGGACTACAACCGGCCTCACGCTAGGGAAGAACGTGCACCGAAAATGGGACTCCCTTAAAACAATGACGTCCAAGTCTTAAGAACGGTCAAAAATGGGGTGTCTACAGATAGTGGAACTCCATTTCGGAGTTAGTGATGTTGGGCAAGGTGTTTATGTTGATGTTAGGGTATATGAAGTTAAGTGGTATGTCGGTGTTTGGAGACTGGTGCGGGATAGTGGTGTTGGATAGTTGATTGGTTAGTATTGACATATAATCACCTTGGAAATAGGTTGGAATTGAGGGTTGTATTGAATGGTGTCATGGTGTGGCATGTAAGTCCTGTATGGATAGTTGGAAAGTTGTTCTGAGTTTATGGTAACCGGTTGTGGTTACGGTTGGGAACTTTGGTCATGTGCTGTGCTTTTGCGTCATTATGTGATCGGTGGGTGTGAAATTTCTTTCTCTTGTGTTATTGTGTTGCTGCCATTTTGGAAATTTTCCAGGGATTTTTATCGTGAAAATTGGTGTTGATTTTGTGGCGTCGCCATGGGGGTGATGGATTTTATCGGGTAACTATGTTGTGAGTCATTGGAAGAATGAAAAGGAATGAATTTGAGGAAAACAAAAAATTTCTTCTTGGTGTTGTGGCCTTGAGTAGTTTTCTTGAACTAAAACGGTTTGGGTTTGAAATATAAGTTTTCGATAATAAAAAGTAGAATCCAACAAATCAAAAACAAAATGATAATGGTTTTGTGTTATAAATAACATCTATGGTTTCGGACAGACGGTTTTGTAATCTTTGGATTTTGTTGTGAATGGTTGAAAATGTATTTGGGTTATAATGGTGCCAGTTTGAACACCTTTTGGGAAAGCAAAGTGTTTTGAAAGAAATGGGGAAAATAAGGAGTTTTCTTTAACTTGAATGGGGTATCTTATATCTTGTATTGGGAAGTCGTGTTTTGACCTAGCCTAAGTTGTTAGTTACATGTTGTATGTTTATTTTTGTAAGGACTCAGAATTGTCAGGCATTGATGTGCCATAACGTTGTTAGCATTAATCGTGTTTTGTTATGTTCTCGTGCTACGAGAGAGTTGATTGGGAGCTTTGTATGTGAGTAGCTTTCTTATTCTCTGTGTCCGAGTGTTGAGCACTTGGTAGCGATTTGGGTATTGTCAGTGGTTAAGGCGTAGATCACGTCTTTGAGTCCAAGGAGTTCTTGTTGTTGTGGTAGTTGTTGTTTCTTGTCTCGTAGACCTCAGTGAGTTATGTGGATCGAAGATTCATCAGTGAGGTTTTCTTACCGTTCTTGGTGTTCGGGTGTCTTCGGGACCTCGAGGTGTTGGACAAAGATGTATCCCCAGTAGATCTAAGCTTGGGTTAGAGTTGTGTTTCTTTTATGGATTGGGTGGCTTTTTTGGTTTTGGCGTTTCTCAAATTTCGAGGACGAAGTTTCCTAAGGTGAGGAGGTTGTAGTACTTGTGTCCTTTAAACTATTGGAGAGTATATTTAATTTCTTTATTTTCATTTTGGGAATCTTTGGAGTTGTTATATCTTGGTTTTGGAGGGGTACAATTCGATTGAGACTTGGTAGGATTGTTCGTTTGTGTTTGATTTCATCGAAAAGTTCTTTAAGAACTTAGAAATTCTGTTCTGGTGTCGACACTATAGGTTCCTGGGGTTGACACCACCTTGCTGCCTTACTCTTGGTGTCTCTACTGGTTTTTGGGGTCGACACTACGAGTTCTGGAGTTGACCCTTGTCTGCTGCTGTGTTCTGGGTGTTGCTACTGGTTTATAGGGTCGACACCACGAGTTCCTAGGGTCGACCCTTGTCTGTTGCACACATTAGTGTCTCAGCATTTCTTCTTTAGGTTCGACACCACTGCCTTGGGGGTCAACCCCTGCGAGTAATTTTCAGATTTTTGTGTACGGTTTGGGCCCTACTTTTGGGGGGTTTTGACTTATTCTTTTCATTGACTTTGGGGCTATTATTCTATTAATACTTTGCTACTATAAATAGGCTCTAAACACTTGTTCATTTCACTTTCCTTCTCTTTTCTCTCTCTACATCGTGAGTTTCTCTTCTCTCTCTCTCTCTCAAAACTCAAACTTTTTCACTCAAATCTTTAGATCTACTCACCTAGAGCTATCTTTTCACCTTGGTCCTTTAAGAAAGATTGTAGATCTTGTCAGTAGCTTCCTTTTGATCTAAGTAGTTCATAGTTTCGTCGCCAGTGATTTTTAGGTTGTCTCCTCTTTGCTTCAAGAGGTAGGGATTTCTTTACTCTTGTTCAATACCTCGTCTATAAATAGACATGTGGTAGATTTTATTGCATAAAAATCATATTCATTGTGGATTTCCTTGAAAGTCACGAAAAGTGATCTAGGATTTGATATTTGTGATTGAAGTTGTTAAGTTAGGTTGTTTTTTGGGTTAATTAGGGAGTAGTTTAACATGTTTATGTTGAGAGGGAGGAAAACCCTAATTTAATATTATTGACTTAATGGATTTAAAAGCGAGGAAGTTGAATAATCTTTTGTATTTTGTTAATATGGATTGTGTAATTGTGTTAATATCGAAAAGGGAGAAGTAACCATGGTATTGGAATTGTTTGGATTAATCATATTGAGTAGGGTTGGGTTGTGGCTTTGGCATCAAGAATGTGGTTTTTAATTAAATGAAGAGAATGAATTCTTAGAAAATGATTGGAGTAGTGTGGATTGGAAAATAAGATGTGGTCATGTTAACACTCACACTCATGCAAGATGCTAAAACATAAAAGCTTACCTAGTACTCCGAGCCAAAACAATAGCTAGTTAGTAATCAATGCATGATCCTAGCTATGTTAAGATGGCTAATGCAACACATGCAAAATGCAACTAGAAATAAGCTCGGCTATTCTAAAATGGCATATGAAATGCGACAACTCGATAAACGTATTCAAGTTGGAATTGAAATACGATGCAGTTAGTATGATGCGCCGAGCCCGGTGCATGCGATATAGATGAATGATGAAAACATGGGAGCATAAGGATGCTAATTGAAACATGACCTAAAACTAACCATTGAAAACATGTAAGTAAAAGGGAGAAAGACATGGGGTTGGAAGACATTCACACACTCACGCACACTTATCACAAAATTCGCCCTCTCGACGGAGGGTCCGAATAAATAATACAGAACCGACTAATTAACTAACTATTCTAGCTAATTAATTATTACACAACCAACTTGAAACATATAACTATTCTAAGGTTACAAAGCACTGAAATGGCCTCATGACGAAGGATGCATGCATGCTCGAATCGCCTCGCTCGGAAATCCATCGCGATGCCCCAACTTGCCTCTGTTTGCAATTGATCTCAGAAACTTGCACCAAGCTCCAGAGGGATGAAACTCCACCTTGGGAATCTGTAGGGATGCTGCCGACCAGTTGTTGGCATTGGAGACCACCTGCTTTCACCACAAAAAGTGGTCGGCCAGCCACTTTATCTGGTCGGCCGACCAGTTTTGCTGCTGGTTTCTGGTTTGCTGTAACAGAGAGCAAGAAAGGGGCATGGCAAAGTATTTGCAACACATATATGCACAACCACCCTCCCTATCATTACACAAGCTCAAGGGAGTATAGTTCTTGACCCTCGGGCCACCAATCACGCATCTCGATGCATGATGGCAGAGGAGCCAAATTGCACAACTCAATATGAAATGAATGCACATACGAACACATAAAGCCTAAAACTCCATCATGTATAGTCAAGAGTGTCGGCGACCGAGAATTGAGGCACGTTTCATCACTTCGAGTATGAAACGTCACTCGTTTCCCGTGTTTGGACTAACTCCTATTCCAAACACAATGCAACAAAACATGGCATACACAATGCGGCTCCAGCATGCAAACATGCAATGCAATAAAACAAGCATGCAAACAACATGCAACGGACAAGCATGCAAACATGCAATGCAATGTAACTGAGCATACTCAATGCCAATGGCATGCACAATGCACAATGCTAAAAACCACATGGCCCACTCAATGCAATGTGACATGATTAACTTAACAAAGCTAATGACATGCAAATTATGCTAATGCATGCATACTCAATGCAAGACAACATAAGCATGCAACAATATGAACAACAAGTAGCATACACAATGCGAATGGGCATGGCATACACAACGCAATGAACCATATGGAATACACAATGCTCGATGGACTTAAACCAAAATGGACTGACCTCAATCATGCCCAAATCAGTGGCCATAACACCAAGACTAAGGCATCAACAGGTACGACACACATGCACACATATTGGTCCACAAGCTAGGCAACAAGAACACAACCCTTAGGGGCACTCAAGGGGTGACAAAAGTGGGAGCATGGCAAGTCTATATGCTCTGAAATTACATGCAAAGTGAAGCCATATCATGCAAATAGCTCAAATAAAGCATGCCAAGAGACTTGAAATACAAAGCTAGTCAAGGGTTTTACACTACAACCATACCAAGCAATGCTCAAATGACCTAAAGCACTCAAAATAGACCTGATGCAGGTCAAAACAATGGCTGAAATGGACTGAAATGATAGCATGCTAAGCAAGAAAAAGCATGCCCAAATGATGGCTCGCAAGCAAGGCACAAAGCTCAACTCTCAAATACAATTAAAGAGTGATAAACATGAGAGTATGGCAAAGATATAAGATCTGAAATTCCATGCCAACTGATGCCAAGGTATGCAAACATCACAAATATAGCATGCTAGGGACCCCAAAACTCAAGACTAGCCAAAGCATTTGCACTATAACTATACAAAACATGAGTGATATGACCATGAAAGCCCAAAACAGTCCTATAACAACCCAAAATATGAATAAAATCATGTTTGAGCATAGCCAAAATATGCTAGAATGATGAGCCTAAACAACATGCATACAAAGCTAGTAAGCAAGATTTATACTACAAGTACATGAAGCATGCAAGTGGCTATCAAGCCAACTTTAGAAAGAGTTATGAGATGCTAAATAATGACCAAAAACCTACTGAAATGGAGCCCATACATGCTAGAAAGACATGCTATTTTGATGAGCCTCAAATGGGATTGCACTACACATATAAGATGCATGCAAAAGGTGACAAAATCAGCCATGGAAAAAGTCAAGGCAGGTCCTAGAAGTCACAAAAAAGTACCTGAACCAAGCCTCAAAATAGTAGAAACACATTCTCCTTTGATAGGCCAATAATGCAAGCAAACAAAACAAGAAGAGAGGGGATCACCCCTCTCTAATTTAGGACCTCAAAACCACATGCCAACCACTGAAAATCCACTAGATTTCAATGGTTAAAAGGCCAAGCAAGGACTAGCTCAAAGGCCTTAAGGCATGGCACAAAACAAGGCCAAATAAGATATGCAAGAGGGTAGAAGACCCTCAACACCCAAGAGGCCTTAAAAAAACATCACAAGGACTGAAAAATAGAAATTTTTATAGTAGAAAGTTAAGCTCAAATCATCATGCAAATATGGCTAGGAGAGTAACCAAAAACAAAGCTTAAAGAAGAGAAAATGGGTTACCCTTGAAGCACTGCAACAACAGCAATTCCTCCAGCCCAAAACCAACTCTTATGACCCAAAAACCACCTCCAAGGATCTCAACTCAAATATGGTGGCGTGTGGCTAGGAGTTATAGTGCAAAAGTGAAGGAATAACACTCTTTAAGGCACAAAATATAAAGGGAGAGAAGAATATAGAGGGGAAGATGTATCTATCACTCTTGGCCAACTTCAGAACCTGTGGAATGGAGAGGGAGACCCTCTCTTATAGAAAAACATAAACTAAAGCTTCTTGGAGAAGCTTAGAGCTTGGATCCAATCCCTCCATAGATGTATGGAGGATGCAGTCTGTGCCCTCCAGCTGGCACAGCTGGCATCCATAGACTCTTCAAAATCTGCAGGAAGGTCACTGACTAGTTAAAGTGGTCGGCCGATCACTTTTTCTAGTCAGCCAACCAGTTTTTTAGAGAAAGTGGTCGGCCAGCCACTTTCTCTGGTCGGCCAGCTAGTTTTTCTGGACGGCAGGAAAATTCTGCTTTCCAGGTCCAACTTCAAATGGCCATAACTCCTTCATATGGACTCCTTTTCATGTCATTCTTGTGTCCAAATTGAAGCCCCGGAAGTAAGCTTTCCAATGGTGGAATCCTTGCATCAAAATTCCAACTGTGAAAAAAGTTATGCCTGTTTTTGTGAAGCTACGCAGTTTTGGTCCTACCCGGGTTCATGCCGAACTTCTCCCAAACTAGTTTTCTTCTCTCCTTTCCTCTTTTCTTCAACTCCAAACCCGTAAACAAAGTGTTTTGAAAGATTTTT
>NW_021033376.1:0-12374 GCF_004153795.1 Camellia sinensis | reverse complement strand
GTTTAAGTACCCGTAACCGGCCGTAATCCGAATTAACCGAAGGCCTGAGAACAGTATACAAGTAAACACAGAGTACAGGCCTGGCGGAAGCCAATACAGTAAGATAAATAGTGTCACCTTGTGCCTGTGACAAGTCTGTATGGCAAAAAGGCTTTTCATACGTTTTACTACATACCAGTACAGAACGTATAACCAATATTTACATCATTCAGACTAGGGACTCGACCTGATAACAGTACAGTAACACTTGGTCTGTACAGAACAGTAAAACATGGTAAGAAGGGGAAACAAACAACAGAACCCCAAGCCATAGCATGGCAACTCGGAACCTCGGAGTGGAGGCACAAAAGGCTGGCTTGACAACATGGAGTTACCCTGACGCTTCCTAGCTCGAGGGCGTCTGTGCCTTACACCTAATATTATATGAAGGCAGTGAGCTAAGCAGTGAATAACACATAAAGCGTAAAGAGGTTTAGAATGACATGTCCTTACAGTAAGTGAAAACAGTTCATTCAATCAGTATTTCAGTCGTTCAGTACAGTAAACGTCCATTGTGGTACATTCCATTAGCAATAACAGTAAACAGTAGGTACTTTGAAGACCGAACAGTAATGATGGCATACAGTCAGTAACAGTAGTGGTTCCACGAGGGAACCGACAGAGAATCTGTGCAGTAACAGTAACAGTAAACAGCTAAGTACTAAGGATGCCACAGTACAGCAGAAAATAAAGGAACATACATTCATTCGTAAAATAATACCAGTTCCAGTAAACAGTTCAAGTTCATATCGAAAGATAATCAGTTTGAACATATCTTTACACAATTTGTTACTCACAGATTCTGGGCTAGCAGTATGGCTAAGCGTGTCTCCCAGTCGCCAACCCTACACAGTTAACAGGTGAACACAACTAAGCTTACATAGTTGGAAAACTCATAACTTAATCCCTAATTTTGGCCTTGGTGTGTTCTACATCTAATATCTCTCAATAAGATTGCTTAAACTAGGCCTAAGAATGCTAGAATGAATGAGGATGCAAAGATGTACATTTTAAAAGCATTTTCAGAAAAACAGAGTCCCGCTTCGAGAAGCAGGTTTTCCCGCTCGGCGTCAATGCACAACAGGTTACACGCTCGAGCGTAACTTTTTCCCGCTTCGAGCGTACTGTAAAAGTACTCGGATGGGTGAATCCCCGCCGACGCCCGCTCGAGCGTTGAGACAGCTGCCTCGAGCGCCCAATCCTCCGCTTCGAGCGGAACTGAAAACATGCAGAGAGATGCTGGTTTGCTCGAATTCTATGCTCGACGCGGCAATTCCTCGCTCGAGCGGAAGTGCAGAATCTGGAAAACCCAGATTGCCTCCAAGACTCAAACCAAGTTTAAACAACTCAAAACTCGACTCTTGGGCTGAATTTCCAGAAAAACATTTGTAAACAATAGTTTAAACATGAATTCAATAGCTCAATTTGAGAAATTCAAGCCCAAAGGTATTTAATTGAAACCAATGTTCAAACCAACTTTCAAGAACAAATATAACTGCAAAACATGCATGCATTTAAATATTTCAAAGCTTCAATTTCATACTCTTATTGAGCAAATCTTTCAAAACATGAGAATCATGGACTTAACATTTTGTGAACAATGCATGTGACATTTTGCAATGAGAAAATCAACAACCAACAATACAAACATGATGCATGAAATGAGCTTCAATCAAACAACAATGAACCAATTCTAATCGACTTGAATCACTAGAGGCTCAAGAATCTTAACATGATGAGCTTAAAACAAACAAAGAGGGGTTGGATTCTCTTACCTAGACCTCAATTTACAAGTGTAGACACAAGCACACAATCACTTCAGTCTCTTCAATTCTAAGCAATATTGAATGACCACTCAAAGAATCTCACATTTCTCTCTTTAAATTCGGCTAGAACAAGAAGAACATGGCTGAGCAAATGTGTTTTGAATTCAAGTATAGGCTCAGTCGAGTGCTGTATTTGGATAGTGGCCCACTCAAGGGCATAACGGATAATAAAGTCCAACTCTTTAATTAGCTTTTATTTAATCTAATTTAATCATCTACTATCAATTTTTCAGATAATTATATCATAAAATCACATTAAATATGAGGGTCACGAGAACACTCATGGTTTCAATTCGGCCGCCGATATCAGGCCTTCAATTAGCAGTTTAAAACATAATAAACAATGAACAGATAATAGACATCAAACAGATATAGAATGCAAATTAACTACATATACTCAGTCAATTTCAAGTTTCAATTTCAGTCAGTCCAGTTCAGTGTTTCATTCAGTTGATTTCAGTCAGTTATCTATAGTTCGTTTAGCAGTAATCGGTGAGTGTATCGGTAATCAATCAAGTCTTCATCAGGTAAACAGTATAGGGTTGTAACAGTCTCACCTCTTATAAAGAGTTTAGTCCTCTAACTCGGTTACCTTATTTGGAAGAAAACAGGAATTCAGTGGAAACAGTTTCGGCCATAGGGCCGGGTTTGGGTCGTGACACTGATCTTCCGAATGGAAGAAAAACCATTGGTTGCAAATAGGTTCTTAGAAAGAAATTCAAAGTAGATAGAACTTTGGAGAAATACAAGACCAGATTAGTAGCCAAGGGATTCACTCAACAACTTGGAATAGACTTCGTAGATACATATTCTCTTGTTGCAAAATTTGCCTCAATAAGGATTCTAATGGCGGTAGTAGGCAGGATGGATTTGGAATTGCATCAATTGGATATTAAAACAGCTTTTCTCAATGGAGAATTAAAAGAGGAAATTTATATGATGCAACCTGATGGTTTCTAGAATCAAGCTAATGAGGATAAAGTCTACGAATTGAAGAAATCTCTGTATGGACTTAAACAATCTTCAAGACAATGGTACTTGAAATTTCACCAAGCCATTTTAGAAATGGGCTATGTTGTAAGTCCATTAGATCACTGTGTTTATATCTGGAAAAATGATGAAAAGTTAGCAATATTGTCTTTATATGTGGATGACATATTGTTAGCAAGAAATTGTCCAGATATGATTATAAAAACCAAAAATTTATTGCCATCTAGATTTGAAATGAAAGACATGGGTCTTGTAACCTATGTTCTAGGAATTAGAATTTCAAGAGATAGAAATTCAAAATTATTATATCTAGACCAAAAGAAATTTCTAGACAAGGTGCTTAAAAGATTTAATATGTATAACTGTAATTCTTTAAGTACGCCTGTTTGCAAGGGACAAAGTCTTAGTAAAAGTATTAGTCCTCAAACTAAGTCTGATGTTGAGGAAATGAGAAATGTCTCGTATGCCCAGGCAGTGGGCAGCCTAATGTATGCGATGACAAGTACAAGACCTGACATCTATCATGCAGTTGGATTGGTAAGTTGGTTTCAATCCAATCCAGGTAAGAAACATTGGCAAGCAATTAAAAGAATATTCAGATATTTAAAAGGCACTAAAACTTTGAAATTATGTTTTGGTTTGTGTGATCTAGACATGAAAGGATACACTGACGCGGATTTTGCAGGAGATGTAGATGATAGAAAATCTACTAGTGGTCATATGTTCTTTTTTGGTGGAACAACAATTTCTTGGTTAAGTAAGAAACAGATTTGTGTTGCAAAGTATACTATGGAAGATGAATACATAGCTTGCAGCACAATCGTTAGTAATTCGGTTTGGATAAAATGATTTGTTGACAGTTTACAATTAGGTATACTTGTCAGACCGGTCAGTATGTTTTGTGATAATCAGTCTGCCATCTCATTAATAAAAAGTGGAGCAAATAGCTCTATGGGAAAACATATTGATGTTAGTTACTACTATATTCAGGACATAGTGGAGAGATGTGAAATTAAAGTCAACTATATACCCTCAAAAGAGATGGTGGCTAACCCTATGACCAAAGGGTTGTCTCTGGAAAAATTCAGAGAAGATATAGCTAATATGGGATTGAAAAATACCTAGCTAGGTGATTTAGCTACTTATATAAGAGCATAGTTGGATGACTCTGGGGATGCCTAGATAACCGATGTTTTGCGACTCTATCTTGCATGGAAACATGTGTTTGGTCAGGTAACAAAATAGAGGAATTGACAAGGTACGGATATCATAGTTAACATGAGTTATAAAGTCCATAATATGCAACATGCAAACTAGATGATATTGTTTGCTTGATCAGCAAAAAGTCATTGATAAGGTGTGTTAAGGAAAACCTTCAGGAATGGGACTTAAAAGAAGTACTTAACAATAATTTCAGCGCAGGTCAACATATGAAAATGTGTATAGCTGAAGTCATCAATGGTGATTGGGTATGGACTACGAACCCATCACTGAAAATTGATGCCGTTCACTTGTTATATAGTGAATTGAAGTCATCTGGAATGTGTTATCAGTGGGAGAACACATTCGTATGGGTGCGGTCAGATTGGTGGCAAAAACGTGCGCACGTATGGCCAAGTCACGATCAGACGTCGATCTATAAGGTAATTTCATAGATGAAAGTTGGCATGAGGCAAATTTTGGTACCAAGGTTAAAAATGCTCAACTTAGGTTTATCATCTTATTATGGTGTGTTCAAGTGGGAGATGATGGAATAAAGAGTGACCACACCATAATTTGGTGTGACTCACTTCACTCAATCTTCTCTCTCTTGAAATTCTGTAAAACCTTCCCGCAAGAATAATGAAACTATCTGTTAGTTAGTTAATGGTTTGAATTCAAACATCAATAGAAACAACTCTGTTTGAACCTTGGTGACTGTTGATGTTATACCTATTCCCAAAGGTTACTTATTTGTATATAAATAAGTGATAACAGGTTTGGAATATTACACAGATTTTTGTACTAAAAGTTTACCATTTTCTAACTTTCGGATAATCGACATTCTCGCGTGATAAACACCCTCACGGGTATTTCGATCAATTTCTATTGCTAGTGTATCTTTCAATTCTATGGCCTCATAAATAGAAGTAGAATAAATAAATAAATCTATGGTTGATAGTTAAAATTGATGTTGTGGACTCATACTTTAAGTAAATCTAAATCATCGATGCAAAATTTTAAATATTTTTTGAATTTTTATATCTGCGATTGTAATATTGCTCCTTTTTTTATTAGATTTTGAAAACAATTAACTCATTTAGTGGCTATTTTTTAAAATATAAATTATAATATTTACTAAATTCTTGTAATAAAAAATTATTTTTACTTGTTTTAAAAATAAGTTATTGTTTCTTTTTCTTTTCCTCCACCTTCTCCTACCAACACCTCTAGTAGTCGGCAATCACTTTCTGCCAACCAGCTCTCGCCAATAATAACTATCTCTAACCATCACCTCCCAGCGATAGCTACTTCCATCCATCCCTTCTTATTTTTTGTTTAAACAAAATTTTACATTACAGTGTATACTAAATATATTTTTATTTTTATTTTTGCCAACAAATGAACATTAACATGTTTAAAATATTGGACAAATTACAAAAAAAAACTCCAGAGTTTTACGTTCTTTTTAATTTAAACTCGAAAGCTTTAATTTCATCAATTTAAATTTTGAACTTCATTATGTGTCACAACCTACACTCAAGTCCATCTCAGTTACTTTGTTTAACAATTTTTTTTTTTAAATACATGTGGCAATATATTATTTACTCTTTTAACTTCTTGTAAAACCACTTTTAAACTTGACCATACTAGATCACAAACTATCCTAACCATCCATTTAAATATTACCATGCACCTCACACAGTAGATAAACTCTCCCTCCTTCCCCTTCTCTTTTGCCATTGAAACCCACCTACAGCCTAACGCCATCAAAACCCACACTGCCTCTACAATCATCCTGCCCTCCCCCTTGCCCCACAACCCATCGCCACCCTCTAAATGCACTGTTACAGTTTGAAAACCCGGTTCCATTTCTTTTGGTAAAAATACTTCACTCAAAAAATAACTTTTGAAAAGTTTCTTTCATTTAAGACTACTCATCTAGATAGTCTATTTCTCTTCACATGGAAACTTGGGAAAAATCATTAATTATCTTCAATAAAATTTGGAAAGATACATCTCATGTTACATATTTATTTTTGTTGTCTTGCAAGAAATTGTTTCCCAACAAAACATATAAAACCTACAGAGAAGCACATTCAAGTAAAAAAGTTTCAGGTTAGTAAAAAATTAAACTCTCCCTAAATAGAGAATTTAAAAAAAATGCATTCTTTACCATTCATAAAATTTGAGTATGTATGTGGATCAACTAAAGTTTATTATACAAGCTAAAATTTTAGAAGTAACTAACCCAGAAAACAAATAGTTCATGGCACAGAGGAGCACCAAAATAACTATCCAAGTTTCTGGATTTCCCTCTATTACTTCATTTTCGCTTTGATTTGAAGGGGGTTTTGATGGGGAGTTGTTGATTGGTCGAGGATTTGAGCTAGGGCATCGAGTAGGTAATGGTGAGTTTGCATTCTTTGGACACCATTGACGATGCGAGAGCGGTGGATCAAGGAGATGGTTGTGATTGAATTTGAGGAAAGGGATGATGGAGGAAAAGGAAAAGATATGCCATGTGTGCATTAATTTTTTTTTAGGTAATGATAGAGACCACTAAAAGTGGTACTCTAAAGCAACCACTAATGATGTGACATTCACTTTTTTGAAAAAAAAAAACACTGTGGCAATGGATGAAGCCCACTGCCACATCATTAGTGGTGGCACTAATTAGTGCTCTCACTCATTTTCTTTTTTTTTTCCCGTTAAATAAGTTCACAGAAATGAGTAGATGGTTAACATTGACATGGAATAAGAAGTTCAAGGTTTAAATTGATAAAATTAAAATTCTAGGGTTTAATTTAAAAAATACGCGAAACCCTATTTTTTTTTTTTTAATTTGCCCTAAAATATTTTTTACAAAAAATAAAATAGTAAACTGTACACTATCTCAAATAGTAACATAGAGAAAATTCATGTTATGTGTGTAATTCTGTTTTTCTATTGCATGCAACAATGGATGTTGACAAGGTGGTGTGGCAAATTTGAACACCTCCAAAATATTAGTCAATTTGATGGGTAATAGCCTTCCCCATTGGATTAAGCATCCTTATAATAATATTAATATATTAAAATGCTTAAAATGCATCAAACAAGTGGAGCCATCCAAGCACTACCATTAATTTAATTTTATTTATTTTAAAAAAGCCCTAATTAATTTTATAATATGGTAAATTTTGTATATGATTAAGTTACTCTATGCGACATCAAAACATTTCTTTTTGAGGTTGGATATGCTTTGATTTTTTAATATTCTAAGTAATTTTTTTAATTTTTAGACACACCTAATATAAATACATTTAAAAAGTATATTATTTGTGAAAAAAACTTTAAAAATACATCAAATATCAAAAAATACAAAAAAAATATATGAAAATTCAATACATTTTTCGTCTGTTTGTGTATTTATTAATATTTAAAAATATTTTTCACAAATATTTTACTATTTAGATACATCTAAGGTGCATTTAAAAAAGTAAAAAAAATTGTTTCAAATTTTAAACATATTTACTAAAAATAAAAAAATACGAAAAATAAAAAACTTAATTTTAAAAAAATTAAATTCAAAAATCTGAAACCAAACAGACTACCTTATATCTTCAAACTCAATATCGCTATATTAGTAATTCTCCTATTTGATTATAGTGGGTTGGGGCTAAAATAGCCACAAAAGACAAAACATGCTATTTTAGCCACAACAAACAAAACATCACATCCAACCCATAATCATTACACTCTTCTCTCACAAAAAAAAGCCAAAAAGCTAAAAAGCCAAAAAGCCCTTCCCAAACCAAGCTTTTTAGCCCAGGCTAAAATAGCCAAAAAAGCCAAAAAGCCAACCCACTTCCCAAACGGAGGCTAAGTAATTTGTCAACTACCTGAAAATAATGAGTTAATTATATTCAATTCATAAGATTTTTCACTACATTATTGGTTTAAACTATTACATAAACAATATCACATATAGGGATGGCAAATTAAACCCGGCCCGACGGGGACCCGACTCCCCGACCCCGAATAGAGCGGGTTTTCCCCGAAAATTATCCCCATAGGGCCGGGGATGGTATCAAAAATTAATTCCCCGATGATTTTCAGGCCGGGGACGGCGATAGGTTTCCCGGCCCCGGCCCCGGTCCCGAATTAACCCCGTATAATCCCCGAATCTATATATATGTTCAGGTTATATTTATATAAATATATTTAGGTTACTTTTTAAGACTATACACTACTCACCTCTCTTCTCCACTCACACTCACCTCTCTTCTCTCAGACTCTCTCTCTCTCTCTATATGTTGCAGTGCTCACGGGACGGCGTCTCTCTGACTCTCCTTCTCTCTCTCTCTATGCTGCAGTGCTCACGGCGTCGGCGTCTCCTCCTCTCTTTCTCACCGGCGTCACTCCTCCCTTAAGGCGTCGCAGCGGCGGCTCCTCTCCTCTCTCACTGGCGGTAGCTCCTCTCTCTCTCTCACAGTATGTCCTCTCTCTCTCTCTCTCACGGTATCATCTCCTCCTCCTCTCTCTCACGGTATCTCCTCTCTAGTTACTCTCTCTCTCTCTCTGTTTTTTGATTTTGTTTTCCAGATCTGGAAGTTCTGGTCACCGGTGCCAAGATCCGAGTTGAGGAGTGAGAGACGAATCTGGTGTATGGTAGGGTTTCGCCATTTCTACTGTTGAATCTGTCGAATATTTGATCTGAAGCTGAATTTTTTTTTTATTTGAAGCTGTTAAATTTGTTATTCAATATTTAATCTGTTATTCAATATTTGATCTGAAGCTGTTGAATTTTTTTTTGAATCTGTTAAATTTGTTATTCAATATTTGATCTGAAGTTGAATTTTTTTTTTTGGCCGGGGACTTTTCGGGGTTGGGGAAACCCGATTCCCGTTGGGGAGCGGGGGCGATGGCAGTGACAGGTTCCCCGTCGGGGATCGGAGTCGGGGACGGGGGTATTTCCATCATCGGGGATTGGGGATCGGGGATGGAGAGTGCGATCCCCGGCTCCACCCCGCCCCATTGCCATTCCTACTTGCTTTGGACTATCTTGGAGATTCCATATATATAGTTATTATAAGAAAAATGTGATGCAAGTGGGTACATGCATGCACGGTTTCTTTTTGAGAAATATTTCACCTATTTTATGTCATTGTTCCACATCATCAGGTATATTTATCATTGATTTTTTATTTAGAAATAATTATTAAGCAAATAATATCATATCATGTAATTTGGTGACATAAAATTGTATAAAAAAATAAAAATAGTGATATATAGAAGTACTCTTTTCTTTTATATTTGCTTTTTATTTTCTATTTTTGAGAAAATATTAGACAAATAAATAAAAAATGGTGAAACCAATTGCAAATCAAACAATTCAATCCAAGTGAGATTATATGTTTCACTTACACTCTGTCAAATTGTTAACCACTGAAGAAAAGAAATTTTATTATTTATGTTCTTAACATATGTTAATTTGTAATTATTATTATTAATTTTTTTTTTTGAAAATAAAATGCTAATAACAATCTTTTGGGATGTCAATAATTGTAACAGGTGTATAAAAAAATGTATCAAAATGTGTAAAATTATAAAAATATTTTGAGATATGTACTAAAATTGCGTTAAAATTCAAACTTTTTTGTCACTTTCTTGTTCCTATTGAAAATCCAGTGGATAGCATGACCCAATTATTATTTTTTAATTATTTCACATTTGTTTGATATTCTCTCCCTTCGTTGTTAAGCAACAAAAGAGAAATTAATGGGACAACAAAATCAGGTTTTGAAGCTGAAATGACCAATTAAAAACCACCTAGGGTTTGAAAATTTTGTGAGAATCTTGAAGAATAATCTATGGTCTCACCTTCACTCCTATTTTTGCACAGGTTCCACTCGTCCACTTTACCCCTCTCATAAGATCTGGTCTGGATCCTGAATCTTGGACTTGCCGAGTAGGTTTTTGACCACTTCTTCGCCTGGGGTTGGCTTAGAAATAAGTTATTTTAATAGTTTTTTAATTTTTTATGAAAATATGAGATAAATAAAATTGTAGGCTTGGAAAAGGAGATTTCTAACCTACAAGCCTTTTGAGAGTTTCAATATTTCAATCTTAATTTTTTAATTTTTTGATTTAAAAAAAAACTCAACATTTATTGATTTCTCCCAACCCACAAGTTTTTTTGACTTCTCTCCTAGTTATTGCAATACTCTTTTCAATTTTTCCCATACACTATAATTTATGATGAGATTGTTAAATTATTTTTTATAAAAAAATCTAAAAAAATAATTTATATAATAAAAAAAAGTCTAAAACAAATATAAATATCTATATCTATCTATCTATCTATCTATTTATCTATCTATCTATACTATATATTAAGCAAAAGGGGATTTTTAAATCCAAGGCCTGTGGGAGCTCCAATCTCCTAATACTAATTTTCTAATTTCTTGATTTAAAAAAAAAAAACTCAGCATTTATTGGCTTCTTCCAACCCAACCTCAGCATTTATTGACTTCTCCCAACCCACAATCTCTTTTGACTTCTCTCATAATTATTGCAACATCCTTTTCAATTTCTGCTATACACTATGGTTACACACAAAAAAATAATAATAATAAAAATAAGAATTTAGCTATAGATCTCAAAAAGATATAACATCTAAATTTGAATTATGATTTAATAATATAATTATGTATTTTTTTATGTATATCTATCAAAATTTTAAATCACTTAATGGGAAAAATTAATCAATTTTCCAAAATTATTGATTTTTAATTTACAAAATAAATTTAAAAAAATTATTGACTGATTTATTTATTTAATAACAAAAATATTTCATAATCTCTCCCTCCTAATCTCTCTCACAAATTTTTAAAAAAAATATTAAAACTTGCATTCTTTTTCTCTTCCCCAAAAAATCAGATAATATTTTTTGTTAAAGTTGTAGATATTTACCTATATTTTATATATTATATTATAACATAACAAAAAAAAACTAAAAAACTAAAAAAACAATCTTTAAAGTTTATTAATAAACTTTAAATCAATAAAACTCACATGTCTGTTACATATCTAACTCACATCATAACTTACCTAAATAATAATAATTAAAAACAAATGGAAACCATAGATAAATTAAATTTTAAAAAAAAATACCCGAATAGAAACCACATAAAAATAAAAATAAAAATAAAAAGATATATATATCTATCTATCTATACTATATATTAAGTAAAATGAGATTTTTAACCCCAAGCCTTGTGAGACCTCCAAGCACCCAATCTAAATTTCTTGATTTTTTGATTAAAAAAAAAAATCTTAATATTTATTAACTTCTTCTAACTCCCAAGTCTTACCCTCATAATAACACTTTAATGCATTAAGAACAAGCATAAAAAAAAATTCTTTGAAATCCAACACATATAAATTTCTTGAAAAGTCCCAACACATATGATTATTATCCCTCATAATAACACTTTAATGCATTAAGAACAAGCATAAAAAAAATTTCTTGAAAAGTCCAACACATCTATCTATATCTATACTATTGTGGGGATATATTTTCTGAGTACCAACACGTGGCAAGGTGACGCTGACGTGTCATCCGAGGTGCCACGTGTCCTGGTTCCCGGTCGTGACGCCGAGGGATCCGGCATGGCCGAGGTTATCTTCGCAAGAGATCTATCGGAATGCCTGAGATAACGTGGATAGGCGACAGAGTCCTAGAATGAAAAGGAACACTTCACTCTGTATGAGGCGACAGGTCCTAGAATGCGCAGAAGACTTCCAGTTTCGTGGTAAAGCATGAGACTCTTAGAGGTTCTATCCTAATCCCATGAGAGTCCCAGGATTAGCGCAGTAATCCTAGTTCATTAGGGCCAGGCTCTCACTTGGGGACTATGGATTGTATTGCGCTATAAGAAAGAGAGGCACCCCCATGCGTCTAAGGGTGATGTGTTTTGAGACTCACAGCTTGCTGAGTTTAGTACGTTGATTCTATCTTTGAGAGACTTACGACTATGATCGTCACGGCAGTTGGCCCTGCTGGTGGTCGAAACCCACCGCGGGATTCTTATATTATCTATCTGCAGCGTCAGTGCAAGGTGTGCCATCTTCATCTTAGCCACGTGCTCTCCCAGCTGGTGTAACTAAGCGCGGCAGTGTGGTCCGCCGAAAATCACCCCACAACAAGTTTGGCCGCCGTCCTGTTGGGAAAGAACAGAAGGAATAGAATGAGCCTATGACGGATCTAGAAGATCAGACCTGGAGACAGCGCTCTTGCTAAGGTGAAATAAGCGAGATCTAGTCGATCTCCTC
>NW_021033374.1:0-20277 GCF_004153795.1 Camellia sinensis | reverse complement strand
GGAAATTGAATAAAAAATTAAAAACGGAAGTCTGCAGAAAAATCTAAAAGATGAAGTTCATTCAAGAAAGCCACAATACCCTACGCGATCAATTTGGAAATTAAATAAAAGGAAGTTGAAATAAAAATAATTAAAGTTGATGAAATAAAAAACTTTGAATAAAAATTGGAAGGGGAATAAAAAATAAAAATGGAAGTTGCAGAAACATTAAAAATGGAAGTTCATTCAAAATCCACATACCGTTACGATCAATTTGGAATTAAATAGAAAAGGAAGGAATAGAAATAACTTGAATAAAATGGAGGACGAATAAAAATAACAAATGAGTTGCTAGAAAATTAAAATTGGAGTCAATTCAAGAAACAACTATACCTTACGATTCTATTTATGGAAATAAAAATAAAAAAGAATTGGAATAAAAATAAAATTGAAGTTGAATAAAATAAAAAGTAAAATGGAAGTGCAGAAAATTAAAATTGGAGTTCAATCAGAAACCACAATACCTTAAGATCTATTTGGAAATTAAGATTTTAAAAAAGGATGTTGAGTAGAAAAGAAACTTAAATAAAAAAGGAAGTAAAGAAAAATAAAAATGAAGTTGAAGAAAATTATATGGAAGTTTCATCAGAACCACTAGTTACCTTAACTATCTATTGGGAAATTAAATAAAAAAGAAGATGAATAGAAAAATAATGAAAAAAGAATGAATAAAAATAAAAAATGGAAGCTTGCCAGCAAAACTTAAAAAATTGGCAAGTTCAAAAGAAACCAAATACCTTAACGATAATTTTTTAAATTAAATAAAAAGAAGTTGAAGTAGAAAAAACTTTGAATAAAAAAAGATTGAATAGAATAAAGATGGAGTTGATAGAAAATTACAAATTGGAAGTTCTTATCTAGAATACTATCCTTAACCGATAGAATTTGGAAATTAAATAAAGTGGAAGATTGATAAAAATAAAAGTGAAAGTTGCATAAATTAAAATGGAAGATTCAAATCAAACCAGCAAACCTTAACGTATCTACTTAGAAAAGATTTAAATAAAAAAATGAAGCGTTGAATAGAAAAAAGCGTTCAATAAAAAAAGAAGATTGACATCAGAATAAAAATTGGAAATTGCAAAATTAAAATTGAAGTCTTCATGAAACACTATACCCTTAACGCATCTATTGAAATTAAATAAAAAAGGAAGTTGAATGAAAAGTAACTTGAATAAAAGTGGAAAGTATCTGAGAAGAATTAAAAATGGAAAATTATTCAGAAAGACGCATATAACTCTAACGACATTTGGAAATTAAATAAAAAAGATGTTGAATAGAAAAAACTAACTGAATAAAAAAATGGAAGGGATAAAAAAAAATGGAAGTTGCGCAGAAAATTAGAAATGGAAGTTCATTCGAAAGAAACCATATACCTAACCGATCTATTTGGAAATCAAATGAAAGGAAGTTATAGAAAATTAAATGAATAAAAATGGAGTTGAATAAAAATAAAAATAAAAATAAAAATAAAAATTTGCATAAAATTAAAATGAGTTCCTCCAGAAACAACGTTATACCTTAACGATCTATTTGGAAATTTAATAAAAAGAATTGAGTTAGAAAAGAAACTTGAATGAAAAAAGGAAGTTGAAATAAAAACAAAAATAGAAGTTGCAGAAACTCAAAAATGAAAGTTCATTCGAGAACCACTATAATTTAACGATCTATTTGGAAATGGAAATAAAAAAAGCAGTTTAATAGAAAAGGTAAATTGAATAAAATGAAAGTTGAAATAAAAATAAAAAATGAAAGTTGCACTAAATTAAAATGGAAAGTTATTCAGAGAACCACTATACGTTAACGATCTAATTTGAAAATTAAATAAAAAGGAAGATTGAATTAGAAAAGTAACTTCAAGAATAATTGAATGTTAATCAAAATAAAAAATGAAGTTACAGGGGAAAATTTAAAAATGAAAAATTCATTCAAAAACAACCATAACTTAACAATTGTCACGACCCAACCGCCCCTAGTAGTTTGGTGCGTGATGGCCTAGTAATCCGTAATACCAAGGCAATTTAACTTAACACAATCAGAGTATGAATATAGGGCTCACAATGCGGAAGCAATAAATTCAGTTGCAAATAGGCCGATAACGAAGCTGTGCGTAGATCAAAAGCAATGCCAACATTTCAATTAACTACAATTGAATAAACAGAAAAATAACATGTTACATCTGATCAAAAGGACTTCTCGAGCCGACATATACAAAAGATTACAAACGAATACAAGCAAGAAAGATGTTTTCAAATTTGCCGACAATGTTAAAAGCAGGCACCGCCGACGTAACTACCAAAAGTAGGGCCGACATCATTTACCCGTATCCAAAACAGAGCATCCCAAAAGGAACTAGCTGTCGCGCCGTCCTGCTCAAACACCCAGATATATAGAGGGGTTGAGTACAAAACTCAGTGAATGTACTAAAAATAAAGGTTTTGCAATGAATATACCTGTCCTTCAAACGGAAACACATACAGAACTTTAAAAGAACAAGATGACTCGTATTTCATCAATCAATTATTACAAGTATCCAAGATGTTTACGACATAGCAAAACAAGGGATGAACCGTATATCATATTCAAGTATCATAACATCGGCGAAGCAGGGATGAAACCGTATTTATCATCAAGTATCGTGAACATTCTAGGCGAAGCAAGGGATAACCGATTCATCATTCAAGTAACATACATCGCGAAAGCAAGGGAATGAACCTAGTCATATTTCAGTATCGTAACATCGCGAAGCAGGGATGAACCGTATTCATCATTAAGGAATAAACACTAGGCGAAGCAAGGGATCGAACCGTATTCATATTCAAGTATCGTAACATCTCGCGAAGCAAGGGATATGAACCGTTATTCATCTACAAGTAACTACATCGCGAGCGAAGGATGAACCGTATTCATCTTCAAGAAACATAGGCTGTACGATTCCGTAATACTTTTGTCAAAAGATTGCGAAAGTTAGAGTCTCCAATACAAGGGGACTTGTGTTACTTAGGCCCGTAGCCCGATTTAACAAGGAACGTATCCTTTATACTTCAGTACTGCGAAAGTTTAGAAGTCCATCCAGCACAATGGGACTTTATGTTACTAGGCCCGTAGGCCCGATTTAGACAAGGGACCCGTATCTCCTTTCCAAAGGTAGGCATCAACAAGGATACTTGGCACATCAAAACAGCTATTTATTCATGCATCGAAAATATTTGTCAAAACAAGGCAAGCAAAGGTTTTATCAAAACAAGTAACATAGCATTTATCAATTAATACCACTCACAGTTCATTCAGTGTTAGACTCAAGCAAATATCAAGGATCTACAAATTCACATGAGTCACATTCTCAAAGCAAGCTCTACTATATATACATGCAAATGATCTCGGCATTTCTTGCCAGCATCCAAGTCAAAACAAAACAATAACAAGCTGAGGAGCTTAAACACTGCTTCCTTTCCTCGAAAACCGCTGGGTACAGTCCAGGGCTAAGCCGAGGTCCCGCTAAACTAAGGTCAGAAAATCTGGTTTTCCTTTGAGAATATGAAGAATGATCATTGAAGATGATGCAGCCTCACAACTTGTTATAAAAAATCTAGTTTTCATGCCAGAGTTTCAGAAAATAGGGGACCTGGGTACCCATAAGGAAAGGATGCAAAAACAAGCACAAACATGATTTTTCGTTCCAAACTTCTCGATCCAAGAGACCTTTTTCAAGAACACAAGAAAACCGTTTTCTCTTCCAAAGTCCCAACTTCAAAACATGATGACATCAAAAAATCCGATCATGCAATGCAGCTAGGTACTCAAGCAAGAAACAACCAAAGGAGATCAAGATTCTAAACCCAAAACTTGGATCTAACGTTCAACTCACGAAGAATCAAGCTTGGAGACAACTCTCACTCAAGAACTCTTCTTCCTCATTTCTAGGAGCTTCTCTCTCTAAACAAAGATTGAGACAAGGAAATGATTTTTTTTCAAGATCTCCTGGCTGCCTTAACAAGAACAGCTCGACACGTTGCAATTATCGGATGTTGACGTTCAGTCCAAAAGGCTGATTGATAGACAAGACAGAAGTCTCTACAAATCGTATGCAGCAAGCTCGGTCAAGACCAATCGCAGAGATGACCATCGGCTAAACAACAAGGGGTCCGAGCAGACGGAATGCAAAACATCAGCTAGGGAGGACGAACTTGAAGCTGTGCCACACCTTGCCAGGGGTGTACCACATCTCGCCAAGGCGCATGACCCTTGCCTGCGGACAAGGTTCAAGTGAAAACATCTCGATAAGCATGCCGGGTGAGATGGGGCTTGAACAAGATCTCAGATATTTCACAGTACAAAAGGGTCAAAGGTGGACTAAGCCTCAGTTGTTCGGCTACGCACACACACACTAAGCAAGAACAAATCATGTTAAACAACTTTAAGCAAATAAGATCAAGGCAAACCTTCACAATTACATAAACTAAGCAAGACTGCAAGAATGTATGCAAGTTGGCAGAACTAAGGTGAGGGTTGTTACACGATCTATGCTGAAATTAAATAAAAAAGGAGTTTAAAGAAAAGTTAAAGGTGAATTAAAAATGGAAGTAGCAATGAAAAAATATGAAATTGCATAAAAATTAAAATGGAATTCATCCAGAAACCACTATACCCTAACAATCTATTTGAAATTAAATAAAAAAAAAAGTTGAGTAAGAAAAGAAACTTGAATCGAAAAAAGGAAGTAAATAAATTAAAAATGGAATTGCGAAAATTAAAGAATTGGAAGTTTATTTCAAAGAAACCACTATACCTTAACGATCGATTTGGAAATGAAATAAAAAAAGTTGAATAGAAAAATAACTGAAATAAAAACGGATGTTGCATAAAATTAAAAATGGAAGTTGAATTAAAAAAAGATGTTGCGAATAAAATTGAAAAAGGGAAGTTCATTCACGAAAACCACTTACCTAACGATCATTTGAGATTAATAAAAACGGAAGTTTAATAAAAAGTCAAATTGAATAAAAATGGAAGTAATTAAAAATAAAGTGAAATTCATAAAATTAAAAATGAAAGTTCAATCCAAAACCACTATACCTTAACATCTATTTTAGAAACTTAAATAAAAAGGAAGTTGAATAGAGAAAAAACTGAATAAAAAAAGAAATTGAATTGAAATTAAAAATGGAAATGCAAAATTAAAATTGAACGGCATTCAAGAAAGCACTATACCGTAACGACATATTTGGAACATTAAATAAAAAAGGAAGTGAATAGAAAAATGAGTTGGAAAAAAAAGGATGTCGAATAGAATAAAAATTGGAAGTTCATTCAGAAACACTATACCTAACGATCTAGTTGGAAATTAAATAAAAAAAAGGAAGTTGAATAGAAAAAATAATTTGAAGAAAAATGTCGAAGTGGAATAAAAATAACATGGAGTTCGATCCGAAAACCACAATACTTTAACATCATTATGGAAATTAAATAAAAAAGGAGTGAAATAGGAAAGAAACTTGAATAAAAAAGAAAGTGAATAGAAATAAAATTGGAAGTTTGCTAAAGTTAAAAATTGAAGAGAATTAAAGGAAACACATATACCATAACGACCTTTGTAGAAATTGAATTAAAAAAAGGAAGTTGGAATTGAAAAGTACACTTCAATAAAATGAAGTTGACCAGAAAATTAAAAAGATGGAAATTCATTCAAGAAAACCCTATACCTTAACGATTATATTGGAAATTAAATAAAAAAGGAAGTTGAATAGAAAAATAAATTGAATAAAATATGGAAGTGCGAATAAAAATAAAAATGGAAAGTTGTAGAAAATTAAAAATGGAAGTTCAATCTAGAACCACTATACCTTAACGATCTATTTGCAAATTAAGAAAAATGAAGTTAATAGAAAAGGAAATTAGAATAAAAAATGAAGTTGAATAAAAATAAAGTGAAAAGATGCATAACATTAAAAATGGAAGTTCAATCCAGAAACAACTATACCTTACGTTCTATTTGGAAATTAAATAAAAAATGAACAAATCTTCCATTTTTGATTCAATTTTCTTTTCTATTAAACTGTTTCCTTTTTACTTATTTGCAAATAGATCGTTAAGGTATAGTGGTTTCTAGATTAACTTCCATTTTAATTTCTTACAACTTCGATTTTTTTTATTTTTTATATTCCCACTTCCTTATATTCAAGTTATTTTCTATTCAAACATTTCCTTTTTTATTTAATTTCACATAAAAATCGTTAAGGTCTATACTGTTTATTGAATGAATTTCCAATTTTTTTAAGTTTTTGCAACTTCAATTTTTATTGAATTACTTCTTCATATTCACACTTCCTTTTTTATTCAATTTCAAATATTTCGTTATGGCTATAGTGGTTCTTTGTAATTCTTTTCAATATTTAACTTTAATGAACTTCATTTTATTCTATCAACTTTTTTTTTTATTCAATTTTCTTTTCTATTCAACTTCCTTTTTTATTTAATTTCCAAATAGATCGCTTAAAAGTATAAGTGGTCTTCGGATTGAACTTCCTTTTATTTTTTATATCCACTTCATTTTTCTGTCAAGATTATTTTTCTATTCAATTTCCTTTTTATTTATTTCACAACTAGATCGTTAAGGTTTATGTTTCTTGAATGAACTTTCCATTCTTTATTTCTATTCACAGTCCTTTTTTTTCCAAATCATTTTTCTATTCAACTTCCTTCTTATTATTTAGTTTCCAAATATTCCTTAAGGTATAGTGCTTTCTTGAATGCCCTTCCAATTTTAATTCTTTTTGAATTTACATTTTTATTTCAATTCAATTTCTTTTTATTCAAAGTTTATTTTCTTTCTATTCAACTTCTTTTTATTTAATTTCTAAATAGATCGTTAAGGTATAGTTGTTTCATGGATTGAACTTCCATTTTTAATTTTATGCAAGTTTCACTTTATTTATGTTCAACTCCATTTTTATTCAATTACTTTTCTACTTAAATTCCGTTTTTTATTTATCTCCAAATAGATCGTTAATGCTATTAAGTGTTTTAGTGAATGAATTCCATTTTTCATTTATTGCAAACTCCTTTTTTTTAATCACTTCCATTTTTAATTTATGCAACATCCGTTTTTATTCAGTTATTTTCTATTCAACTCTTTTTTTATTTAATTTCAATAAGATCGTTAAGGTATAGTGGTTTCTTGAATAAACTTCATTGGTTTTAATTTTCGCAACTTCCTTTGTTTTAATTTTATTTTAACTTCCTTTTTTATTCAGTTTATTTTTCTACTCAACTTCTTTTTTTCATTTATTTCCAAATAGATTTGTTAAGTATAGTGTTTCTGGATTGAACTTCCATTTAATTTATTGCAACTTCAATATTTATTTTCATCTCTACTTCCCATTTTTATTCATTTACTTCTATTAAATCTTCCTTTTTTATTTATCACATAATCGTTGTATAAAACCCTCCTTAGTCTTTGCCATACTGCATACATTCTTGCATGGTCTTGCTTGTTAGTGTAATTAAGGTTTTGCCCTTGTCTTGATTTGCTTAAAGTTGTTTACATGATTTTGTTCCTTGCTTAGTATGTGGTGCGTAGCCGAATCACTTGGCTAGTCCACCTTGACCCTTTGTACTGGGAAACTATCTCGAATCTTGTTCAACCCATCTTCACCTCGGGGACATCTTTCCGAATGTTTTGCACTTGACCTTTCCGGCAGGCAGGTATGGCCTTGGCCGAGATGGATACACCGCAAGGTTGTGGCACAGGCTTAGTTCAAAAGTTGTCCTCCCTAGCTGATGTTTTGCTTTCCGTTGCTGGACCCTTGTTTTTTTCAGCCGAGTAATCTCTTGCGCATGTTACCGAGACTTTGCTGATACGATCTTGTCAGAGACTGTCTGTCTATCAATACCTTTTTGGAGCTGACCAATCCGAGTAAATCCACGTTCCGAGCTGTAATTGTTAAGCATCCGGCGAGATCTTGAAAACAAATCATTCCTTGTTCTCACATCTTTGTTTTTAGAGAGAGAAGCGCTAAGAAAGGAGGTAGAAGAGTTCTTGAGTGAGAGTTGTTCTTCCAAAGCTTGATCTGTCGTGAGTTGAACCGCTTGATCAAGTTTTGAGGTTAGGAATCTTTGATACTCCTTTGGTTTTCTTGTTGAGACCTAAGCTGCATTGACATGATCGGATTTTTTTTTGCATGTCATGCATCTTTTGAAGTTGGCTTTGCGAAAGAGAAAACGGTTTTTCGTGTTCTTGGAAAAGGTCTCTTGCGATCGAGAAGTTGAGAAACGAAAATCGTTTTCGTGCTTGTTTTGCATGCTTTCTTTAGATGGGTTACCAGGTCCCGTATTTTGAACTCTTGGCATGAAAACTCAGATTTTTTATAACAAGTTATTGCATCCTCTTTCAATGATCAATGTTCTTCATATCTTCAAGGAAAACCCAGATTCCTGACCTTTTTAGCGGACCGCTCTAGCCCTGGACTGTTACCAGCGCGTAGTTGTCGAGGAACGGGAGCATTTTAAGCTCCCAGCTTTGTTGTTGTTTTGTCTTTGCACTTGATCTGCCCAAGGAATGCCAGATCATTTGCATGTATATAAATAGAGCTGCTTTGAGAAGTGACTGCCATGTGATGGTGATCCTTGATATTTTGCTGAGTCTACCTGAAGAACTAGGTGAGTGGTATTATTGATAAAAGCTATCTTGTCGTTATACTTGTTTGATAAACCTTGCTTGCCTGTTTTGACAAAAGTATTTTGATAGCATGAATAAATAGCCCTTGTTTTGATGTCCAAGATATACTCTTGTTGATTGCCACTTGGAAAAATAAGTTCCTTGTTTAATATTCGGGACTACGGGCCTTAAGTAACATAATCCCTTGTGCGAGGACTGAACTTCGCTATTATACTAAGTATAAAGGATACGGTCCTTGTTAAAATCGGGTACGAGGCCTAAGTAAACACAAGTCTTGTATTGGAGGACTCTAACTTTCGCAAATACTTTTGACCAACGATACGATCGTACAGCCTTATGTACATTGAATGATGAATACGGTTCATCCCTTGCTTCGCCATGATTATGTTACTTGAATATGAATACGTTCATCCTTGCTTCGCGATGTTACGATACGATTGAATGTGAATACGGTTCATCCTTGCTTCGCCATGTTATGTTACTTGATGATGGATACGGTTCATCCTTTAGCGCTTCGCGAGTTACGATACGTTGATGCAATGATACGGTTCATCCCGTTGCTTCGCCGATTCGTTATGTATGTAATGGATGAATCGGTTATCTTGCTTCGCCGATGTTACAGATCACTGTGAATGATGAATACGGTTCATCCCTTGCTCCCGGAATTTAATGATACTTGATGTGAATACGGTCACCCTTGTTTGGCCTATGTCATAGAACATCTTTGATACTTGTAATAAATGATTGATTGATAACGGTTCATCCCTATGTCTTGTAAAGTTCTGATGTGTTTCGTTTGAAGGACCTCGGCCTACTATTCATGCAAAACCTTTATATTTAGTACCATTCACTTGACGGTTTTGTATCCACCCTCTTATATATGTAGGTGATTGGCAGACGCGCGCGACGCTAGTTCGTTTGGATTTGGATTCGGTGTATAATGTCGGCCCTTACTTTTGTATTTACGCGGGCGGTGCCCTGTTTTAATGTCGGCAAATTCTTGAAAATCATGCTTCCTTGGACTTGTATTCGGTTGATCTTTGTATTGGCGGCTCAGAGAAGCTTCTTTGATCAAATTAACATGTAATTTTACTGTTTATTTCAAGTTGTAATTTATTGAAATGTTTGCATTGCTTATTTGATCACGCACGCTTTTCTATGGACCCATTTGCAATTGATTATTGCTTCCGCATTTGGAGCCCCCTATATTCTACTCTGATTGTGTTAAGTTTTGAAAAGTTGGGCTCGTAATTAGGATTACTGCCATCACGCACCAACTAACTAGCGGCTTTGGGGTCTGACAGTCCGTTTAAGTTATGTGGTTCTTGAATGAATTTTCATTTTTAGATTTTCTGTAACTTCCATTTTTATTTTGATTAACTTCAATTTTTCTTGAGTTACTTTTCTATTCAACTTCCTTTTTATTTAATTCCAAATAGATCGTTAAGTATTAGTGGTTTCTTGAATGAACTGTCCATTTTTATTTTATGCAACTTTCATTTATTTTATTCAGCTTCCATTTTTTATTCAATTTACTTTTGCATTAAACTGCTTTTTTTTATTTAATTCCAATTAGATCGTTAAAATTATATTGGTTTCTCGACATAACTTCCATTTTGTGTGAGTTTTCTGCACTTCTATTTTTGTTTTATCTTAACTCCTTTTCATTCCAATGTTTCTTTCACTCAACTTTCCTTTTTTATTTAATCCAATAGAACGTTAAGGTATAAGTGTTTCTGGATTGAACTTTCCATTATTTAATTTTATGAAATTTTATTTTTATTTTTATTTTATTTATTAACTTCCATTTTTATGTCAATTAACTTTTCTATTAAACTTCTTTTTTATTTGATTTCCAAAATAGGATCGTTAAGTTTATATTGGTCGGTTGTGTTCTCTTTGAATGAACTCATTTTTAATTTCTGCAACTTCCATTTTTATTTTTATTCCCCTATCCATTTTTATTTCAAGTTATTTTTCTTATTTCAACATCTTTTTTATTTAATTTCCAATAGATCGTTAGCTATAGCGCTTCTTGGATGAATTTCATTTTTTAATTTTATGCAACTTCCACTTTTAATTCAAGTTACTTTTCATTCAACTTCCTTTTTTATTTAATTCCAAATAGATCAGTTAAGGTATGTTGTTCAATGAATGAATTCCAATTTTAATTTTTTGCAATTTCCATTTTTATTTCCTATTCAACTCTTTTTTTTATTGAAGTTTTTTTTTCTATTCAACTTCATTTTTTATTTAATTTCAAGTAGAACGTTAAGGTATTGTGTTTTGATTGAAGACTTCCATTTTAATTTTATGCAACTATTCACTTTTATTTTTTATTCAACTTCAACTTTTAATTTAATTTCCAAATTTTATCGTTAAGGTTTTATATTTTCTGAATAACTGTCCAATTTTAATTTCTACAACTTCCATTTTATTTCTGATTCAACTTCTGTTTTATTAGTTTATTTTCTATTTCAACTTCCTTTTTTATGTTAATTTAAAAAATTAATCGTAGGTATATTGGTTTCTCTTAACATAACTTCCATTTTTAATTTTCTTGCCAACTTCCATTTTATTTTTATTCAATTTCATTTTTATCCAAGTATATTTTTCTATTCAACTTCCTTTATTTAATTTACCAAATAGATCTTAAGGTATAGTGGTTTCTGAATGAACTTCCCATATTTAATTTTCTGCAACTTCCATTTTTATTTTATTAACTTCCTTTTTTATTTTAAGTTTTTTTCTACTCAACTTCCTTTTTCATTAAACTTCAATAGATCATTAAGGTATTGTGAGTTCTGGATTGAACTTCCATTTTTAAATTTTCTGCAACTTCATGTTTATTTTTAGTTTTATTCAACTTCAATTTTTATTTGATTCACACTTCTTTTTATTTTATTTCCAAATAGGATCGTAAAGGTTATAGTGGTTTCTTGAAATGAACTTCCAATCTTTTAAATTTTCTACAACTTCCATTTTATTTTTATTCGTCCTCCATTTTTATTCATGTTATTTTCTATTCACTTCCTTTTCTATTAATTCCAATTTGATCGTTAGTATAGTGGTTCATTGAATGAACTTCCATTTTTAATTATCTGCAACTTCCGTATTTTATTTTTATTCCACTTCCAATTTTATTCAAGTTTTTCTATTAAACCTTTAATTTTTATTTTATTCAACACTTACTTTGTATTTAATTTTCCAAAGTTGATCGCAAGTATTGTGTTTCTGAATTGAATTCCATTTTTTAATTTTCTGCAACTTCCGTTTTATATTTTTTCCAATTCATTTTTTATTTAATTTCCAAATAGATCGTTAAGTATAGTGGTTTCTGGAATAACTTTCCAATTTAATGTTTTTGCAACTTTCATTTTTATTTTTTATTCCACTTCCGTTTGTATTCAGTTTTATTTTTCTATTCAACTTCTTTTTTTTTTTAATTTCCAAATAGATCGTTAGCGTATAGTTGGTTTTCTTGAATGATTTCCATTTGTAATGTTTCTGCAACTTCCATTTTTCTTCAATTGTCTTTCAATTCAACTTCCTTTTTTTTATTAATTTCAAAATGATCGTTAAGTATTATAGTGGTTTCTTGAATGAACTTTTCCAATTTTAATTTTCTGCAAACTTCTTTTTATTTTCTTTCAATTCTTTTTTTATTCAAGTTTCTTTTCTATTCAACTTCCTTTTTTATTTATTCTAAATAGTATTAAGCGTTAGTGGTTCTGGATTGAACTTCATTTTCTAATTTTTATGAACTTTCATTTTATTTTTTCAATTCCATTTATTATTCAATTACTTTTATAAACTTCCTTTTATTTAATTTCCAAGTCATGTTAAGTAGAGTGGTTTATTGAAGTGACTTCATTTTTAATTTTCGCAACCTTCATTTTTCTTTTTTTATTCCACTTCCACTTTTGTTCAACCTTATTTTCTATTCAACTTCGCTTTTTATTTATTCCAAATAGACTCGTTAAGTATAGTGTTTCTGAATGAATTGTCCATTTGTATTTTTGCAACTTCATTTTTATTCAATTACTATTCAATTCAACTTCCTATTTTATTAAATTCCAAATACATCGTAGGTATAGTGTTTTTTGAAGAACTTCCAATTTTAATTTCATGAACTTCCATTTTTATTTCTATTCAACTTCTTTTTTTATTCAAGTTTTTTCTTATTCAACTTTATTTTTTATTTATTTCTAATAGATGTAAGGTATTGTGGTCTGGATTAACTTCCATTTTTAATTTTATGCAACTTTCCACTTCATTTTTATTCAAATTCCATTTTTGTTTAATTTACTTTTCTATAAACATCATTTTTAATATAATTTCAAATAATCTGTTAAGGATACTGGTTTTGATGTGAACTCATTTTTAATTTTCTGAAATCCATGTTTTTTTTACTTAACTTCCGTTTTTATTCAATTTACTTTCTAATTAACTTTCTTTTATTTAACTTCCAATACGGATCGTTAAGGTGTAGGGGTCTTCATGAGAACTTCCATTTTTAATTATTCCTATAATTATCCATATTTATTTTAATTCAACTTCCATTTTTATTATGTTATTCTCTATTCACTTCTTTTTTTTATTTAATTTCAAATAGTCGTTAAGGTATAGTGATTCTTGGAATGAACTGTCCATTTTTAAGTTCGCAACTTCCATTTTTATTTTATTTAACTTCCTTTTTTATTCAGTTTCTTTTGCTTATCAACTTGTTTTTTATTTAATTTCCTAATAGATCGTTAAGTATTGTTTCTGATTGAATTCATTTTCTATTTATGCAAACTTTAACTTTTATTTTTATTTTTCAACTTCCATTTTTAGTCAATTTACTTTTTCTATCTAAAACTACCTTTTTTATCTTTATAATTTCCATATAGATCGTTAAGGTATGAGTGGTTCTTGACGATTGAATTCCATTTTAATTTTCTGCAACTTCAATTTTTTTATTTTTATTCGACTTCCATTTTTATTCAAGTCATTTTTTTATTCAACTTCCTTTTTTATTTAATTTCCAAATAGATCGTTAAGGTATAGTGGTTTCTTGAATGAACTACCATTTTTAATTTTCTACAACTTCCATTTTTATTCAAGTTATTTTTCTATTCAACTTTCATTTTTAATTTTATTCAACTTCCATTTTTATTCAATTTACTGTTCTATTAAACTTCTTTTTTTATTTAATTTCGAAATAGATCGTTAAGGTATTGTGGTTTCTTGATTGAACTTCAATTTTTAATTTTCTGCAACTTCCGTTTTTATTTTTATTCCACTTCCATTTTTATTCAAGTTATTTTTCTATTCAACTTCCTTTTTTTATTTAATTTCCAAATAGATCATTAAAGCATAGTGGTTTCTTGAATGAACTTCCATTTTTAATTTTCTGCGACTTCCATTTTTATTTTTATTCAACTTCCATTTTTATTTCTATTCAACTTCATTTTTTATTCAAGTTTATTTTCTATTCAACTTCCTGTTTTGTTTAAATTTCAAATAGATCGTTAAGGTATAGTGGTTTCTGGATTGAACTTCCATTTTTAATTTTATGCAACTTTCATTTTTATTTTTATTCAACTTTCATTTTTATTCAATTTTCTTTTCTATTGAACTTCCATTTTTATTTAATTTCCAAATAGATCGTTAAGGTATAGTGGTTTCTTGATTGAACTTTCATTTTTAATTTTATGCACCTTTCATTTTTATTTTTATTCAACTTCCATTTTTATTCAATTTTCTTTTCTATTAAACTTCCATTTTTATTTAATTTTCAAATAGATCGTTAAGGTATAGGGGTTTCTTGAATGAACTTTCATTTTTGATTTTCTGCAACTTTCATTTTTATTTTTATTCAACATCTATTTTTATTCAGTCTACTTTTCTCTTAAACTTCATTTTTTATTTAATTTCCAAAAAGATCGTTAAGGTATAGTGGTTTCTTGAATGAACTTCCATTTTTAATTTTCTGCAACTTTCATTTTTATTTTTATTCAACTTCCGTTTTTATTCAATTTACTTTTCTCTTAAACTTCTTTTTTTATATAATTTCCAAATAGATCGTTAAGGTATGGTGGTTTCTTGAATGAACTTCCATTTTTAATTTTCTGCAACTTTAATTTTTATTTTTATTCAACTTTCATTTTTATTCAATTTACTTTTCTATTAAACTTCGTTTTTTATTTAACATCCAAATAGATCGTTCAGGTGTAGTGGTTTCATGAATCTACTTCCATTTTTAATATTATGCAACTTTCTTTTTTATTTTTATTCAACTTATATTTTTATTGAAGTTACTTTTCAATTGAACTTCCTTTTTTACTTAATTTCCAAATAGATCGTTAAGGTATAGCGGTTTCTTGAATGAACATCTATTTTTAATTTTTTGCAACTTCCATTTCTATTTTTATTCGACTTCTATTTTTATTCAAGTTATTTTTCTATTTGACTTCCTTTTTTATTTAATTTCCAAATAGATCGTGAAGATATAGTGGTTTCTTGAATGAACTTCCAATTTTAATTTTCTGCAACTTCCATTTTTATTTCTGCTCAACTTCTTTTTTTTATTCAAGTTTCTTTTCTATTCAACTTCCTTTTTTATTTAATTTCCAAATAGATCGTTAAGGTATAGTGGTTTTTTAATGAACTTCCATTTTTAATTTTCTGCAACTTCCATTTTTATTTTTATTCAACTTCTATTTTTATTCAAGTTATTTTTCTATTCAACTTCATTTTTTATTTATTTTCCAAATAGATCGTTAAGGTATTGTGGTTTCTTGAATGATCTTCCATTTTTAATTTTCTGCAACTTCCATTTTTATTTTTATTTAACATCCTTTTTTATTCAAGTTTCCTTTCTACTCAACTTCCTTTTTTATTTAATTTCAAAATAGATCATTAAGGTATTGTGGTTTCGGGATTGAACTTCCATTTTTAATTTTCTGCAACTTCCATTTTTATTTTTATTCAACTTCCTTTTTTATTTTATTTCCAAATAAGATCGTTAAGGTATAGTGATTTCTTGAATGAACTTCCAATTTTAATTTTCTGCAACTTCGGTTTTTATTTTTATTCCACTTCCATTTTTATTCAAGTTATTTTCTGTTCAACTTCTTTTTTATTAAATTTCCAAATTGATCGTTAAGGTATAGTGTTTCTTGAATGAACTTCCATTTTTAATTTTTTGCAACTTCCATTTTTATTTTATTCAACTTAAAATTTTATTCAAGTTATTTTTCTATTCAACTTTCATTTTTATTTTTACTCAACTTCTTTTTTTATTTAATTTCCAAATAGATCGTTAAGATATTATGGTTTCTTGAATGAACTTCCATTTTTAATTTTCTGCAACTTCTGTTTTTATTTTTATTCAACTTCGTTTTTTATTTAATTTCCAAATAGATCGTTAAGGTATAGTGGTTTCTTGAATGAACTTCCAATTTTAATTTTCTGCAACTTGCATTTTTATTTCAATTCAACTTCTATTTTTATTCATGTTATTTTTCTATTCAACTTCCTTTTTTATTTAATTTCCAAATAGATCGTTTAGGTATTGTGGTTTCTTGAGTGAACTTCCAATTTTAATTTTTTGCAGCTTCCATTTTTATTTCTATTCAACTTCATTTTTTATTCAAGTTTATTTTCTATTCGACTTCCTGTTTTGTTTAATTTCCAAATATATCGTTAAGGTATAGTGGTTTCTGGATTGAACTTCCATTTCTAATTTTATGCAACTTTCATTTTTATTTTTATTCAACTTACATTTTTATTCAATTTACTTTTTTATTAAACTTCTTGTTTTATTTAATTTTCAAATAGATCGTTAAGGTATAGTGGTTTCTTGAATAAACTTCATTTTTAATTTTCTGCAACTTTCATTTTTACTTTTATTCAACATCCATTTTTGTTCAATTTACTTTTCTATTAAACTTCCTTTTTTATTTAGTTTCCAAATTGATCGTTATGGCATAGTGGTTTCTTGAATGAACTTCCATTTTTAATTTTCTGCAACTTTCATTTTTATTTTTATTCAACTTCCGTTTTTATTCAATTTACTTTTCTATTAAACTTCCTTTTTTATTTAACATTCAAATAGATCGTTAAGGTGTAGGGGTTTCATGAATCAACTTTCTTTTTTAATTTTCTGCAACTTCCATTTTTATTTTTATTCAACTTCCATTTTTATTCAACCTATTTTTCTATTCAACTTCTTTTTTTTTTTTTTTTAATTTCCAAGTAGATCGTTAAGGTATAGTGGTTTCTTGAATGAACTTCCAATTTTAATTTTCTACAACTTCCATTTTTATTTCTATTCAACTTCTTTTTTTATTCAAGTTTCTTTTCTATTCAACTTCTTTTTTTATTTAATTTCCAAATAGATCGTTAAGGTAAAGTGGTTTCTTTAATGAACTTCCATTTTTAATTTTCTGCAACTTCCATTTTTATTTTTATTCAACTTCCATTTTTGTTCAATTTACTTTTCTATTAAACTTCCTTTTTTATTATATTTCCAAATAGATCGTTAAGGTATAGTGGTTGTTGAATGAACTTCCAATTTTAATTTTCTGCAACTTCCATTTTTATTTGTATTCAACTTCTTTTTTTATTCAAGTTTCTTTTCTATTCGACTTCCTTTTTTATTTAATTTCCAAATAGATTGTTAAGGCATAGTGGTTTCTGGATTGAACTTCCATTTTTAATTTTATGCAACTTTCACTTTTATTTTTATTGAACTTCCATTTTTATTCAATTTACTTTTCTATTAAACTTCATTTTTTATTTAATTTCCATATAGATCGTTAAGGTATAGTGGTTTCTTGAATGAACTTCCAATTTTAATTTTTTGCAACTTCCATTTTTATTTCTATTCAACTTCTTGTTTTTATTCAAGTTTCTTTTCTATTCAACTTCATTTTTTATTTAATTTCCAAATAGATTGTTAAGGTATAGCGGTTTCTGGATTGAACTTTCAATTTTAATTTTATGCAACTTTCACTTTTATTTTTATTGAACTTCCATTTTTATTCAATTTACTTTTCTATTAAACTTCCTTTTTTATTTAATTTCCAAATAGATCGTTAAGGTATAGTGGTTTCTTTAATGAACTTCCATTTTTAATTTTATGCAACTTCCATTTTTATTTGTATTCAACTTCTTTTTTTATTCCAGTTTCTTTTTGTTCCTTTTTTATTTAATTTCCAAATAGATCGTTAAGGTAGAGTGGTTTCTTTAATGAACTTCCATTTTAATTTTATGCAACTTCCATTTTTATTTTTATTCGACTTCCATTTTTATTCAAGTTATTTTTCTATTCAACTTCCTTTTTTATTCAATTTTCAAATAGATCGTTAAGATATAGTGGTTTCTTGAATGAACTTCCAATTTTAATTTTCTGCAACTTCCATTTTTATTTCTATGCAACTTCTTTTTTTATTTAAGTTTCTTTTCTATTCATCTTCCTTTTTTATTTAATTTCCAAATTGATCGATAAGGTATAGTGGTTTCTTGAATGAACTTCCATTTTTAATTTTCTGCAACTTCTATTTTTATTTTTATTCCACTTCCATTTTTATTCAAGTTATTTTTCTATTCAACTTCCTTTTTTATTTAATTTCCAAATAGATCGTTAAGGTATAGTGGTTTCTTGAATGAATTTCCATTTTTAATTTTCTACAAATTCCAGTTTTATTCAAGTTTCTTTTCTATTCAACTTCCTTTTATATTTAATTGCTAAATAGATCGTTAAGGTATAGTGGTTTCTGGATTGAACTTCCATTTTTAATTTTATGCAACTTTCACTTTTATTTTCATTCAACTACCATTTTTATTCAATTTACTTTTCTATTAAACTTCCTTTTTTATTTAATTTCCAAATAGATCATTAAGATATAGTTATTTCTAGATTGAACTTCCATTTTTAATTTTATGCAACTTTCATTTTTATTTTCTTTCAACTTCCATTTTTATTCAATTTACTTTTCTATTAAACATCTTACTTTTTTGTTTGATTTCCAAATAGATCGTTAAGGTATGGTGGTTTCTTGAATGAATTTCCATTTTTAATTTTCTGCAGCTTCCATTTTTATTTTTAATTAACTTCCATTTTTCTTCAAGTTACTTTTCTATTCAACTTCGTTTTTTATTTAATTTCCAAATAGATCGTTAACGTATAGTGGTTTCTGGAATGAACTTCCATTTTTAATTTTATACAACATTCATTTTTATTTTTATTCAACTTCCAATTTTATTCAATTTACTTTTTTATTAAACTTCATTTTTTATTTAATTTCCAAACAGATCGTTAAGGTATAGTGGTTTCTTGAATGAACTTCCATTTTTATTTTTCTGCAACTTTCATTTCTATTTTTATTCAACTTACATTTTCATTCAATTTACTTTGCTACTAAACTTCCTTTTTTATTTAATTTCCAAACAGATCTTTAACGTATGGTTGTTTCTTGAATGAATTTTCATTTTTAATTTTCTGTAACATCAATTTTCATTCTCAATTAACTTCCAATTTTCTTCAAGTTACTTTTCTACTCAACTTCCTTTTTTATTTAATTTCCAAATAGATCGTTAACGTATAGTGGTTTCTGCAATGAACTCTCATTTTTAATTTTATGCAACTTCCATTTTTATTTTTATTCAACTTCCATTTTTATTCAATTTACTTTTCTATTAAACTTAGTTTTTTTTATTTAATTTCCAAATAGGTCGTTATGGTATAGTGGTTTCTTGAATGAACTTCTATTTTTAATTTTCTGCAACTTCCTATTTATTTCTACTCAACTTCTTTTTTTATTCAAGTTTCTTTTCTATTCAGCCTCCTTTTTTATTTAATTTCCAAATAGATCGTTAAGGTATAGTGGTTTCCGGAATAAACTTCCAATTTTAATTTTCTAGAACTTCCATTTTTATTTCTATTCAACTTCCTTTTTTACTCAACTCATTTTTCTATTCAACTTCCTTTTTTATTTAATTTCCAAACAGGTCGTTAAGGTATAGTGCTTTCTTGAATGCTCTTCCAATTTTAATTTTATGCAACTTCCATTCTTTATTTTATTTAACTTCCTTTTTTATTCAAGTTTCTTTTCTACTCAACTTCCTTTTTTATTTAATTTCCAAATAGATCGTTAAGGTATAGTAGTTTCTGGATTGAACTTCCATTTTTAATTTTTTGCAACTTCCATTTTTAATTTTACTGAACTTCCATTTTTATTATATTTCCAAATAGATCGTTAAGGTATAGTGGTTTCTTGAATGAACTTCCAATTTTAATTTTCTGCAACTTCCATTTTTGTTTGTATTCAACTTCTTTTTTTATTCAAATTTCTTTTCTATTCGACTTCCTTTTTTATTTAATTTCCAAATAGATTGTTAAGGCATAGTGGTTTCTGGATTGAACTTCCATTTTTAATTTTATGCAACTTTCACTTTTATTTTTGTTGTACTTCCATTTTTATTCAATTTACTTTTCTATTAAACTTCATTTTTTATTTAATTTCCAAATAGATCGTTAAGGTATAGTGGTTTTGTCACGCCCCCAAACCGCC
>NW_021033362.1:0-11789 GCF_004153795.1 Camellia sinensis | reverse complement strand
CTCAGACACACACACTAAGACATCAGTTACACAACAGACACAAATCTACACACACACACAATCATCAACAGATTTGGAGAACAGAGAGAACAAACACACACAAATCATCAATAGATATACAAATCTATGTATACACACACAGAGGATGGCAGCGCCGGTGAAGCGACACTAGTGATGAGTGGATCCTATTTCTGTCTCTCTGTTCCCATCTTCTTCTCTCTTTCTCTTCTTCTTCTCTTTCTCATTTCCTTCTTGTCTCTTCTATTCTTCCTCCCTCTATTTCAAGAGATAAGATGGAGGAAAAAATAAAATACCCAAAACGACGTAAACGACGTCGTTTTGGGCATTCGAGCCATTCGGGGCAAAGGAGTTTCGAGCTACTAAATGATTATTGATATAATTACCATAACATCTCTCCAAAATAAAAATAAAAATAAAAATAAAAAAGAGGCTCAATTGGAAACAATATACTTTATTGAGCGAACTAACACAAAAAATAGGACAATCTTTTGTGGAGTTATGCATTTCATCTTGGTTTCTTTCTTGCAAAACGATTATTGTTTGTCTTCAATGGTTGAGTTTTGATTATTTTTTGCCAAGTTTTTTGTGTGAGATTAGCAGTAACACATCAAAGTCAAATTTTTGTTGAAAATAAAAAATAATGGGTTTGTTTGGTTTTGTGTTTGTAGAGTAGTTTTTAGATAAAATGTCGAAAACTTGTTTGGTTTGTCTTTTTTCAAAAAGATTTTTGGAAAATTAGTTTGGGGAAGAGAGTTTTAAAAAAAGTGATTTATTATGTGTAGTGAGAGAGAATAGAGACGAGAGAGAGAGAGAGATTTTGGAAAGAAGTAAACCAAACAAAATTTTGAGATTTTTTTTAAAAAAATTTTTTGGTTTGATTACTTCTTGAAAATTGTTTTTAGAGAATTTTTTTTCAAAAACAAAACCAAATTTTTCTCCTAAATTTAGAATTTTTTTAAAAATATTTATAAGCAAATAGGCTCTCATTAATATTTTGTTTTAGCATCGTAAGTATTGGGCCGGCCCTAGAGTTATAATATTTTCAAACTTTCTTAAAATCTACTCTAAAGCATGTTAAATAAGACTCTGACATCTTTGAGGGAAACAATATTAAGCTGTTAACAATGATGTATTTTAGTGTGATGTTTACCGGATAATAAAAAGTCATAAAGACTAATGGAGAATATTATCTCCCACTGAACCTAACATTAATCTTTCACTGCAAATCAAAAGTGTTTATACTAAATAGGATAAATTACAAATAAACTTCCTTGGAAATTCTGTTTAAAAATATATATGCATCTTGTAGTTTGAAATTACATTCTGCTTCCCTAATCGTTAAAGGATTCATAACAAAATAACCCTTTTTATTAATAAATCATCGAATCAATAAACAGTTTTTAACTTTGTTAAAAATAATTTCAATTAATAATTCAGTATAATTTTATTATTTATTAATAGTGAGAACAATTTAAAAAATTTTATTTGTTCAATTAATTCGATCTCAAATAAAAAATTTTGATAATGGATTATTTGTAATTTCAAATTACAGAAAAAAGTTTCTATTTAAAAAAATAATTTATAATTATTATACTTAATCATAATAAACCAAACTTTGTTTAGTTCTGATTTTTCAGGAATATAATAGTTTTCAGAAAATGTACTTTTTTATTTTCCGTATTTTAATACTTTAAATTAATTTTTTTTAATATTTTTAAGCAATTGTTTTTAATTTTTTAGGACACAGTTACATAAATACACTTAAAAAGATATGATATTTGTAAAAAAAGAATCTTTAAAAAATATAAAAAATACAAAAATTCTTAGTACATTTTTTATTGATTTGTGTTAGTTATTAATTTATAAGCAATATTTTTCACTAAATATTATTATTAGATGACCATCCATCTGTAAAGTGTATCTAAAAAAAAAATTGTTTAAAAATTTAATAAATATTGCACTAAAAACAAAAAATATAAAAAAATAAGAAATATAAAATTTAAAAAATCTGAAAACTCTAAACATCCCATCTAATATATATTCTAAATTATTAAAAATATTTACCATTATGTTAAGGTAAAGGTCAGTAAAAGTGTTGAATGCATTCTTCTTTATTGAAAGATGCTTTTTCTTAGCAATGATGTGTCCACGAGCCTCTTGTTTGTTTTTTTTCTTCCCTTTTTTATTTTATTATTATTATTATTTGTCTAAACACTCCCAGGTAAATTTTTAGTATCTATCCTTACAATTTAAATTAAAAACTCGTTGGAAAATATTACTATTTTTAATAATTTTTTAATTTTAGTTTAAAAATATAAGATAATTTTTTTTATATATTTAAATGCAATTTTTGATTTTTTTAAATGCATAAAGAATATTAAAAGAAAAATGAGAATCTTTAATTTTTAATATAAATATAAATTTTTAAAAAAATGTAATTAATTTCTTGATTTAAATTAAACTATTTTTTAATAGAATAAGACCTTAAAGAAAAATTAATCCATCCACCTAAATCGTGAGAATTTCTACTTAGCAGTAAGGAATGCAAATTAATCAGAAAGGAGCCAAACATTGGATGGCCCGTGGTAACCTCTTGTCTCTTCATTAAGCAAGCGAGAGATTTTCCATTGGTCTTAGTTTGGCATTGTTTGAAATAACTAAATAAAATATAATTTTTTTATTATTTTATAAAAATATACAAAAAAGAAATAAGATATGATGTGATAAAAAAAAATTAAAAAAATAAATTATTTTTAAATTTGCGCGAACCTTAACTTTAGTGTTACTGAAAGTACATTACATTGAATTGCCCATTCCAATGTAAAATGCCTTTGCATATTAAGGCACATTGATAATATAAACAAATAAATAGTTTAAATCGTACCAAGCCAACAAAAAGAAGCTAAAAGTTGGTGCCTCCATACTCCACGAAGCTTGATGAAAAGGTTTTGGAAATGTGGGCCTCATGAGCAAAAAAAGATGTAACCCATAAATTTAATTAAATAAATATATAGATAACATTAACCAAAAAAAAAAAAATTAGGACTATAATATTCATCATTTTATTAGTAACAAATTTAAAAAATTATCTAAATGAATATTTTATGTATATCCAAGTGTTACAAAATGTGTTTTTATTTATATTATAGACATTTTTTTACTATCTGTTATAATAACATATATACGTCTTTAAAAAATGTGGGTATATGAGATAATGAATAGTGTTAAGATTAAATAAATTTAATATTTGAAAAGAAATTTGTGTCGAACAAATGACCGAGGTGGCCTTCGTTGTTGACTGTACAAACCTTGATATGATTTATTCTGGATGTTGGATCATGTGGCGGATGAACATGGATGGCAAGTCGAGTAACGCATGCGCCTGATGATGAGCCCTGGTTAGGTTGGAATTAGGTCATCAGCACAGACCATGTGAACAAGGATAAAGCCATAAGTCATGGACCCGGGGTTAGGCCAGATGAGATCGTTGCCTTGAGACCCAAGCTAAAGCACCGCCAATCGAGCTAATGCGGAGAGCTACCGGGACAACGAATAATGAGGATCTTAGTTGGGCATTGGCAAGTAGTGGCCGATTTAAAAGAGGCCACCTAGCTAGCTTGGTGTTTAGACGGGTTAAATGTAGCTGGGGTACAGTTTAAGCTACAAGTGATGACTCGGTCAGGGCATTCCACATGGTCCAATGGGAAGGAAGAGAAATTTGCTGTAAGTACGTGGTCAATACTGTTCGGCAGTTTGCCGAAAGTTGTTTGGCAATATTGGACTGCACCGTGAAGGAAAGAGTCGGCAGTATGCTACTCGTTCCATGCAAATGACAAAAGAAATAGTGCGCGCATAACCTTGCGAAAGTATATGGCAAACAACCTAGATAAGGCACACGACTCCACTTTGGAGAAACGGGTAAGCGAACTCTAACAACTGTATCTCTCCTCTCTCGCTAAAGGTGCTAACTTGACCGTTGGAGAGATTTTCCGCAAACACACCTGTTGGGAGCTCATCGTTGTTGTGCTTTCAGAAAGCCAAGATGCCGTTCGGAAGCACGTCGAGGGCTTGGTTGCAAGGAGTACGGGAGGTAAAAAAATATTTGTTCCCCGTACAATATTTATTTAATATTATTTCTCAAAATAATGAAAGAATCTTGTTATGATGTGTTCTTTTAATACACACCCACTTACCATGGTGGCGATAACTCTGTATAACCCTCTTGTGCAAATAATAATGTCATGTTCTCTGGTCTTTTTCACTTATCTTTATTAACATAAAATTATGGAAGAAGAAAAGAAATTGTGTGGGTGAAAATCTGACCACACTGCAATCTTAGTATCCAGTTGGAGAGCACCGCCAGAATAGATGGCACCTGACTAACCTGCAACAGAAAAAGAAGACTCCGGTGGTGGTTCGCCACCCGGGGGTACTCCGACGATCAAGTCAGTACTCAATATCTCTCAAAGATAATCCATAGTGCTAAACTCACTAGCTTGAGCATAAAACGACATACCTTAGACCCATGGGGGTGCCTCTTTTTTATAGCCAACTCAATTCTAGTCCCAATGGAAGCCTAACTCCAATGGACTCAGGATTACTGCTAATCTTGGACTCCCAATAGGATCAGGATAAGCTCTCTAAGAATCTCATCTTTACCCAAACTGAAGTCTCCTCCCATTCTAGGACTCTTATTCTTTATCCGCTTATCTCAGATTCCGGTATTCTCGTTGATAACCTCGGCCTAACCGAGATCATCTCGGCATCATGACCAGGACACGTGGCACCTCGGCTGGCACTTCGGTGACACCTCGACCACGTGTTGTTATTCAAAAATTATGTCCCCACAGAAAGAAAAAAAAAACAGAGGAAGAAAAGATGATGTGTGATGATGATTATGATGTGTTGTTGTTTGATGTTGATGATGATGATGATGATGATGCTGATGATGATGTGTTGTTGTTTGATATTGATGCTCTCTCTTGGTTGATGATGATGATCTAAGTTGGTTGATGCTCTCTCTCTCTCTTCTCTTCTTCTTTATCTTCACTTTTGCTTCAAAGAGAAAAGAGGAAAAAAAAAAAAAAAAAAAATCCAAAACGATATCGTTTTAGAACTCGGGCCATTCAATCCTCAGTATTTTCGAGCTACAAATCGGAACTGCAAATTTACAAAACCAAATTTGTGTACATTTAATCACATCATTTGATGAGCCTATAAAATATTGGTGTATGTGTTTTTTAAATAAAAATAGACTTAATAATGTGATTAACGCCATATACATTAGATCTTACTTAAATATTATAATTTATATCTAATTATGACCACTTTTAACATTATTCTTCTATTTTTTATTTCAAATTTTTTGAACCTGTAGCCTTTGGCTTTTTACCTATGGTGAATATGCAAAACATGTAATACTAAAAATTAGGACGGTGTAAAATATCGTTTAATTCGCTAAAACTGCATTGATTTGCATCAATCTACACCACTCTAATCGTTAATCGTGGTTTAAATTTTAAAATTTATAATTTGTTTACCGAACAGCTCCGTTTCGCTATAGTTAATATATATATATTTTTTAATTTCCAATGAAATATCAATGTAAAAATGAGTGTGGGAGAAATTTAAGATATGAAGTTTATTCGAAATTAGTGGTTATATATATGGAACATTTATGTAAAATTACTTTGTGTTATATATCTAAAAAATATTATATAAATTAGTGTTATATATTATGCAAATATATAATAATTAATTAGAATATTCTTCAATCCGCCAAAAACTATCCAAACCGTAATTTGTCAATCCGCTAATCTACTAACCCGCCATTCAATTTGTAATTTTTCTCTCAAATCACCTGAACCGCATCGCGCACACCCCTACTAAAAATTGGATGCCTTTTCTACTATTGAGGCCCAAAGCGGTGGCCTCATCGGCTTTACAGTTGAGTCGATACTGATTATACCTTAGTTATTGTACTCGCTCCGGATAAAGATCCGTAGCTCGAATGCTTGGCTCGAAAACTGGCTCGAAATTCTTTTTTTTTTTTTTTAATTCTTTTCCTTCCCTTGCTTCAATAACAGACAGAGGCCTTGCTTTTCAATAATAGACAGAGGCGAGATAGAGAGGAGAGAGAGAAGAGAAGAGGAAGAAGAAGAAAAGAAGAGGAAGAGAGGAGGCGATCGGTGGGGAGAAGAGGAAGAGAGAAGGGGCGGTTTTTTTTTTTTTTTGGTTTGGGGGTGGTTGATGATGAAGATGTTGATAATGAAGATGTGCTGTGTTAATGAAGATGTTGATGATGAAGATGTGCTGTGTGATGAAGACATTGATGATTTTTTTTTTTTTTCTAGTTCTGGAGCTGAAAATGAAGGGGGGAAAAGTATTGATGTTTTGTTTGATGTTTTGTTTGATCTGGAGCTGAATGTGATGAAGAAATTTATGATTTTTTTTTTTTTTTTCTAGATCTGGAGCTGAAATGAAGGGGGGGCTACAAAAACCTTCTTCTAGCCTGGTCTGAACTCGACCCGACCCGACGAACGCCCACCCCTACTGTTAATTGCAGCAAAACCAATCCCAGAAAAGTCCATGGTTGGGAAAGCAAACCATAAAATAAATTAGACTATCATATTCATGAGTCACATAATTAGTTGTTACGAGTCCCTATCGTCATTAGGGCCTCGTTTAATTGTCCGGATTGGATATAAGGGTTTTAGGAGGATATATAATACTTAAGGATAAAGATGATATATAATATGTTGTAGGATATAAGGTGGATCATATGTACTGTAGGGTCACTTATACTATGTTTGGTTTAGATAAAATATAGGATGAGATAAGAAGAGAATGATTATTTTTTACCTTTGGATGAAATATAAGTTATATCTGGTGGGGGATATACAATACCATTAAGGGAGGTGGTATTGCATATCCCCCCCTTTTGTATCATATACTACTAGCATTTTACTCGTGCTATGCACAAGACTTTATAAATTAAAAAAATTATTATAAATATATTAAAATAATTTAATATTTTATTTTGTATTATATATGAAATTTATAAATTAATTTTTATATTTATAACTTTTTAAATTATTAGTTTAAAGAAATTAAAAATATATATAAATCTATTTAGTATAATTTTGATAATTTATAATAAAAAAAGTTAAATCTAATTAAATGAGGTTACATGAGTTATGATATACCTCTTCTTGTTATAAAAATATACAAATTTAAAAGTTATAATTAAGACAAACATACAATTTTATTATTAAATGTGAAGTGAAGTGACATTTAACAATAATTGATATGATATTTCAGTTATTAATCTAATAATTTAAGTTACATTTCTTTTGGTTTAATTTCATAACTAAAAATGCAATATGAATATAATACGCCCACAAATTTCTAGTCTTTAAGAATAAGAATGTTTTAGAATATTTCTAACCATTCATCATTTTTTTTAAAAATTTTAATCTAATTTGATTTTAAATTTGAATAAAATTTTTTGACCTGATATGAATTACTTTAACTTTTACATTAAATTTTTATCAATTTTTAAAAGAACTTTCATTTTTATCCCAATTTTTTTTTTCATCAATTTTGATGAAAAAACAATAGTTTTTAACGTTTTATCTTTATAAATTTTTATCAAATTATAATTTAATAAAAAAAAATATTAAGGGTTGAAGATTCTCTTAATTGGAATTATAGTAAAATAACATTTTGAAATAATGAAAATTTGAGTATGTGGTTGGTTAAAATAGTGAAAGTTTTTTGAGGTTTCGAACATTTTTCATTTGTAAATGTCCTACCTATTAAAAAAAAGAAAATATAAAATAAAAAGAAAAAAAATGTGTAGCTTTTGGATATGTATTTATCAATTTTGTTTTGTAGACATAAACAACTGATGTTTCAATTTAAAAAATTAAAAAGTATAAAAAAAATAGATGGAATTTTTTGGGGATAAAAGAAACCATCTAACTCCTCTATATACTATTTTAAGATGAGCTATTTTAATCACATAAAAAATAAAAATTATATTTAGAGATTATCCCTATATATTATGCTATTATATATTATAACTTTTTAAATTATTAGTTTAAAAAAATTAATAAATATATATATAAGTCTAATTAGTGCAATTTTGATAATTTGTATTAAAAAAAAGTTAAATCTGATTAAATGAGATTAAATGAGTTATGATATACCTCTTCTTGTTATAAAAATATACAAATTTAAAAGTTATAATTAAGACAAACATACAATTTTATTATTAAATGTGAAGTGAAGTGATATTTAACAATAATTGATATGATATTTCAGTTATTAATCTAATAATTTAAAGTTACATTTCTTTTGGTTTTAATTTCATAACTAAAAATGCAATATGAATATAATACGCACACGAATTTTTAGTCTTTAAGAATAAGAATGTTTTAGAATATTTCTAACCATTCATCATTTTTTTTAAAAAAATTAATCTACTTTGATTTTAAATTTGAATAAAAAAATTTGACTTGATATGAATTACTTTAACTTTTACATTAAATTTTTATCAATTTTTAAAAGAACTTTCATTTTTATCCCAATTTTTTTTTCATCAATTTTGATGAAAAAACAATAATTTTTAACGTTTCATCTTTTTAAATTTTTATCAAATTATAATTTAATAACAAAAAATATTAAGGGTTGAAGATTCTCTTAATTGAAATTATAGTAAAATAACATTTTGAAATAATGAAAGTTTGAGTATGTGGTTGGTTAAAACAGTGAAAGTTTTTTGAGGTGTCGAACATTTTTCATTTGTAAATGTCCCACCTATTAAAAAATAAGAAAATACAAAAGAAAAAGAAAAAAAAATGTGTAGCTTTTGGATATGTATTTATCAATTTTGTTTTGTAGATATAAATAACCGATGTTTCAATTTAAAAAATTAAAAAGTATAAAAAAAATAGATGGGATTTTTTGGGGATAAAAGAAACCATCTAACTCTTCTATATACTATTTTAAGATGGACTATTTTAATCACATAAAAAATAGAAATTATATTTAGAGATTATCCCTATATATTATGCTATTATATATAAATATAGCGGTAACAAATTAATTAATATATATGAAAAATTATACTAAGCTTTCATCTTCAATTAATTGAATTATGATTAACAAACTAACAAATAACAGCAATGGTATAATAGGATATAAAAAGATAAAAATAAAAAACACAATAATATTTAAAAGTTTTAAATTTACCTAGTTATACAAAAAATTAATTTTATAATACAATCTTGAATTCCCAATAAATTTTCACATTTTCTATAAAATAAAATGATAATAAAAAGTAAAAAATAAAAATTGATATCCATTTTTTAACTCCAATTTTATGGTTTTTATTGAAAAAACCATAATCCGGTTAAAATCCTTGGCACAGAATGAGTATAGATACTTCAATTGCAACCATCATCACCAATAATTCTTCTCTACAATGTAAACTTATAAACAAACACATAAATCTCACTAAAACCGAAACTAAAACCAAATCAACAATAGAGAAATAGAATCATACAGGAAAAAAATAAAATTAAAAAAATAAATAAATTTGTGGAGTGGTAAGATATTACCCCCAACAACTTAGACCTCACCCTCGCTTAATCCGTCAGCTCATCCGCCAGTGTTCATGAAATCTAGGAGTTGGGATGACTAATCAGATTATTCTTTAAATAAGACTTGAAAATTAATTAATTTGTCCCATTAAGTGATTTAAAATTTTGATAGATATACATCATAAAAATAGATAATTATATTATTAAATCATAATTCAAATTTAGATATTGTCATATATTTTTTTAATTTAATATCTAAATTATTATCTTCTTTATTTTTGTGTGGTTTAATTTATTTAAGATGGAGTTGCGAATTTCTATTTTTTTAAATTTAATTTATCTATGATTTCTATTTGTTTTTAATTATTATTATTTATGTTAGTTATGATGTGAGTTAGATATGTGATAGACACGTGAATTTTATTGATTAAAAGTATGATAGTTTATATAGACTTTAAAGATTTTTAAAATTTAAAATTGGATATTGAGAGGCAAAATAAAAATTTTAATTGAATAAATAAAAATCATATTTATTAATTTTATCTGTGTGTATATCTGATTTTTAATTTTTTTTTGTTATGTTATAATATAATATATAAGATATATATAGATAACCACAACTCTCATGAAAAATATTATCTGATGTTTTTGAAGGAGAGAGAATGAAGGTAAGTTTTAATATTTTCTTTTATAAATCAATGAGAGAGATTAGGGTGGAGAGATTATGAGTTATTTTTATCATCTTTCCATTTGAAATCTGTAACAACCCAGATTTTTAATTATTCTGTAGAATTTACACTAATATTATTTAATCTCAGTTAAAAAAATATATGATTTATTATATATTATTATGCGTAATTTTATAAAATAATATAATTTTAAGGATCAAAATATAAATAAATAATTAATTTTCTGTTAGTATAAGATAAAATGTATGGGGTGTTTTGGCAACTTAAAAAAAAGTCAACTTTTAGCTTTTTACCCATTTTAAATCATATCATCTCTCACATTTTTTATCCATAAAAAGACAAATTAAATTAAAAAAAATTAAAAAATCAACTTTTTATCAACTTCCCAAAACACCACAATATCACGTAACGGTAATTAAGACCAGTCAATAGCAGCCGAGTTCGGATCCTCTCCTTGAGGAAGGTCCTTGAGTTCCTGCGGGCAACGGCTCAGATCAGCCGTTGGTCATCCAACGGCTGATATTATAAAAAATATAAAAAAATAAAAAAAAATCAAATTACAGTGTGTTTTATACTTCCCGCCCAAACAAACAACAACACAGCATTCACTTTCAATCTCACACACCACTCTCATTCTCACGCAGCAGTCGCCTTCGTCGAACCCATCCTCATCCTCACCAGCGAACCCATCCTCACCGACAGCGAGCTCCATCCTCACCGACGGCAAACTCCACCGCTCCAGCCTCTACAAAGTACTCTTCTGCCGCCAAAGCTTTCGACTGAAGTTCTTTACAAATTACACTCGACAGTAAGGTAAGAAATCGAATGGAGTTTTCATTAATTTGTGTGTTTTACCTCTTTATGATTTCTTTAACTTTTCATATATACATTGTTTCCCAAGCTGATGATGTAAACTCCCTAAGAATCAAATTAGGGAAAACCTATTCTGTTTGAAGTGAATCTTTTCTCATAGACTTCCCTGCAAGATTCTTGGTCATATTATTATTATTATTTGTGTTTGTACCATCTCTAAGTTCTGTTTGATTGTATTTTTGTTTTCCTTTTTTTGTTGATTTATCAAAACAAAACAATGAAAAGTTCAGAAACACCCACTTGTGAAAATTGGTTTTTGTACATATGAAAACAAGTTTTTGGTGGGTGATTTTCAGAAAATTTCAAGAAAAAAAACAGTTCCAGAAACAAATTTCCAAACAAAATTATGTTCTTTTTAAATATGAAACAGAACACAAAGCAACATGCCTTTTTTTTTAAAGTTACATTCCCATTTCCAATCTCCCAAATGGGTCAGTGAATTGAACTTGAAGGCATCATTGTAAAGCTTTTCCTGAGAAAAAGAAAAAAAGAAAAATAAATTCAACTCAACTTGAGAAATCTTATATTCTTGATTTCATATTAGATTTATTTGAACTTGAGAAGCTAAGTTTTTTCAAGTGATATCAAAAAGCACAATTGT
>NW_021033360.1:38023-74538 GCF_004153795.1 Camellia sinensis | reverse complement strand
CACCGGTAATCCGCAAGAATAACGAAGATAAGTAACAGATCAGATACGACAGAGAGAGATAATCGGTATCGGAAGAGTACGACCGGAACGCATCGGGTATCGGGCGTCGCGGCTGTTGAAATTTCAAAAATCATTAGCAATCCCTCTAAAACTCAATTTTATGTATTTTTTCACTCTTTTAGCCTTAATTTATCACATTTTAATCAAAATTTTGATATCGTAAAAGGCACTTTTGACCCATTTTCAACTAAATGATATGTATTTATTTAGCCTTAATTAATTAATTTATTTTTTTTGATCTATTTTTAAATGCACTTTCAATCAATAATCAGGGTGACTCTAGTCTCATCCCCCATCAAGCAAACAAAAGCTGTTAAATTTTTTTTATTTGTATTATTAATATTTTATTGTAGTATAATTGGTTATTTTTAAAAACAAGAAAAAAACATCCATACCATAATATGAATAAAAAAATAACCAAACACAACTTTCAAGCAAACAAATTATAAACCATTATAAACAACTAACCAGAAAAAAAAAAATTATAAACAAACCAAACGCAACTTTACCAAAGCAAAAACCATCCCATACCATAAATATAATATAAAAAATACCTAGAGAAAAGAAAAGAAAAGAATAAAATAAATAATATAAACAAATATTTGAAGAAGAAAAAAAATAACCACATAAATAACATAAACAAACTGAAACAGAAGCAAAACCGGAACAGTGTTCAGCCAAAGCAAAAACAGAGCATGAAACAAATGTAAACAGAGCATGAGAGAAAACCTTCAATGAAGAAGCTTGAAATCGGTTGATGTTTGGGTTCGATTCCGATGCTTCTTCTCTGCAACACTTTACAGATCGATGCCCCTGGAGAGATGGATTTGGGTTTGATTGGGGAGTTGAGTTTGGTCCGATTGAGGGAAAACTTTGGGGAGTTGAGTTGAGTTTGGTCTGATTGGGTTTGATTTGGGATTGAGGTTTGGCTCCGATTCGATGCTTCTCCAGGTGATTTGCTTTCCAATGTGACTTGCTTCCCTCAATTATTTTCCATATGCTTTGCTCGTTTTTCAGCGAATCGGACTATATCGGAGCTGGAACGCTCACGATCGGATACAAGCCGATACGTGTCGGGAACGGCCGCTACGGACGTGAAATTCGTTCTCACGGTATATCGGTGAGTATCCGACTCGCACTCTCATTTTCCGTTACGAACCGGCCGGTATGGCACGTACCGGCCGATATTTAGAACCTTGACCACCCCATCACAAATATACCACCACATATGACCGCCATAAACCATTGCAGTTTTCACTTACCCAAATGAAATTGAAGTAGAACCACCCCGATACCGCGATTTAGAACTATGGTGGTGGTATGATTTTGGTTGGTGAAAGGCACTAGTATGGGTATGGTGTGGTGGGTAAATGATGTGGCTTTTGAGAGGAGGTGGTTGTAGTAGTGAGTGTGGTGAGTGACAGAAGTTGGTATTTTACTGGTGGTTGTGAATGTCATAATATATATATATATATATATATATATTATTGTTTACCTATTATTGGGTTCATGCAATAGCCATATACACGTGTGTATATGTATTGAAAATGGTCAAACCAACTAAGGTAAAGCTGGGGCTGGACTGAGCTATTGCATTGGGCCTAGTAGAGGTTTGGCCCAAGAACACTCGGCCACTCTAAAGCAGGTCGAGCAAAGGGCCGGTTCGAGTTTACTTGACTACTCCATAGTGGGCCAAACAGAAAGACTAGCTTGCTACTCCTTGAGGTCGGCCAAGGAATAGAACGTCGTGACCAAGCATGTCCACAATAAAACCCTATACTTGATTTGTGCACACAAGTAAGAGACATGTCATCCTACCTCTTCACCACCACTAGTATAGACTAGTGGGACGTGGACGTGGATGTGTAAAGGGACACGACACACATATGACAAGTCTGTATGTCTAATCATCAGACGTACTTGTCGTCCTCCTCAACTAAGGAATGATCATAGATAAGACAAATGGGATAAAAGAGGTAGATGAAGAGATAAGCAAGACTTGGAGAGCAAGTTTGCATAGCCTATATAAGGTAATCTCAATCCTCAATCCTTATGTGGAAGACATTCTACATTCTCTAAGTAATACACTTTCTCTCTGTACATTCCTTCTCTCTAGTTCTCTAACATTACCATCGGAAGGGGTTAGTTCTTTAACATTACCATCGGAAGGGGTTTTCCTACCCAACCCCAGTCTGGCATCCCTCATTGTTTGTTGCTTGTGCAGATTTCGACTCCCAGAATAAAGCTCCACCTATTATGTGAAATCACCTATGCACATGTGCTGCATGCATTTGATGATTTTCTTTATATTCAAACTCAGTTTCCTGTGTGCAACTGCTACCTTCTTGGATTCAATCGATGAATAGGTGAAAAATATGTTTGCACCTATGCACTTTCATGCCAAATTGCCAATACTCCTCAATTCAGAATTTAGTACATTGATGGCTCATCTTGTGAAATAATAGTTTGAGAGAGTGAGAGAGGATAGAGAGAGAGAGAGAGAGAGAGAGAGAGAGAGAGAGACACTGAATTGTTTCTGTAATTGTATTTATTTACAAAGAGATGTACACTCTCTTTATAGAGAGGAGAAGACAACATAGGATGCCAATTGAGGCACCGAAAGCATAAAGTAAGGGGGGACACTAATTATTAAAGCTAAACACTAACATATAATAATATACTAACAATACTAACATATAATAATATACTAACATCCCCCCGCAAATTCAAGGAGGGAAAGCATCAACCAAGTTGAGTTTGGAAACAAGATCATTGAAGCGGCCAGGAGGATGAGCCTTAGTGAAGATATCAGCGGGTTGATCGACTGAAGCAATAGGGAGAAGATGAACAGTACCACAGGTAACATGCTGGCGAATGAAATGACAATCAATCTCAATATGTTTGGTGCGATCATGAAAAACATCATTGTGAGCAATCTGAATGGCACTCTGATTGTCACAATAGAGAGGGGTAGGACCAGAAGAAGAAACACCCATATCAGCAAGGAGCCAGCGAAGCCAGAGAAGTTCTTGAGTAGTATCATCAAGAGCTCGGTATTTAGCTTCGGTGCTAGAGCGGGCAGTGAGGGATTGTTTTTTGCTACACCAAGCAAGAAGAGAATCCCCTAAGAAGAAGCAGAAACCCGTGGTAGAGCGTCGATCCGTAGGATTCCCAGTCCAATCACAAGAGAGGAGGAAGCAGAGAAGTGAAGGCCATGGAACTGAGTGCCTTTGAAGTAGCGAAGGATGCGGAGTAGAGCAGTATATTGGGGAGTGCGGGGAGCCGACATGTACTAACTGACAATGTGAACAGCATAGGCAATGTCAGGACGAGTTACTGTGAGATAGACAAGACTGCCGACGAGCTGGCGAGAAAGAGTAGCATCAGAGAGAAGAGTCCCATTGAGAGGAGTGAGACGAATCTGAGGATCAACTGGAGTAGAGGTAGATTTGCAATTAGTAAGACCAGCACGAGCCAGAAGATCGGATGCATATTTGGCCTGGGACAAATAGGAACCAATAGAATTATGAGAGATTTCAAGGCCTAAGAAGTAGTTAAGAGTACCAAGGTCCTTCATCTCAAACTGTCGGTGGAGAAACTGTTTGAGGTGAAGAATACCAGCTTCATCATTACCAGTGATAATCATATCATCCACATACAGAAGAAGAAGAGTGGTACCATGAGAAGTAGTCCGTATAAAAAGAGCAGAGTCATAGGAGCTAGAGGTGAACCCGAAGTCATGAGTGGTGGAACTGAACGTAGCAAACCAAGCACGAGGCGCTTGCTTGAGGCCATAGAGAGCACGCTGTAGTTTGCAAACCTGATGAGGTGGAAAAGTGGACCCAGGTGGAGGTTGCATGTAGACCTCCTCAAGAAGATGACCATTGAGGAAAGCATTTTTGACATCCATCTGAAAGAGCCCCCAGTGGCAAGCAGCAGCAATAGCAAGTAAACTGCGAACAGAGGTAAGCCGAGCAACAGGAGAGAATGTCTCCTCATAATCAATACCATATTCCTGGTTGAAACCCTTGGCAACAAGACGAGCTTTGTAGCGTTCAATAGAGCCATCAGAATGTGTTTTGATTTTGTAAACCCAATTGCAGCCAATCGCAATCTTGCCAGGAGGAAGATCAACAAGATCCCAAGTATGAGCTTTGTCCAAGGCCTGGAGTTCATCAGTCATAGCTTGCTGCCAAAGAGGATTAGTACAAGCCTCACGATAGGAGGTAGGTTCATAAGTAGAGAAGGCAGCAGATCCAACAATATAATCACGAAGATGGATAGGAGGTTGAGTTACCCGGTGTGGTCGACCCGTAGGAGGATCGGTGGGAGGAAGAACCGGTGGAGAAGGAGGTGTGGCAATAAGAGGTAGACCTTCAGGGAGAGCAGGTTGGACGGGATCAGGAGTGAGCAAGGGTGTCTCGATGAAGGAGGAACCTGTATCAAAATCAGCAGAGAAAAAATCTATGGAAGGATTAGTAAATAGTACAGTAGTGGAAAGTGCGGGTAAGTGAAAGGAGGATAGCGAGGAAAACATTTGGTGCTCCCAGAAAACGACATGGTGGGAGATACGAAGACGCTTAGAGAGAGGATCCCAACAGCGAAAGCCTTTATGTTCAATTCCATACCCAAGAAAGCAACAAAGACGAGAACGAGGTTCAAGCTTGGTGTGTTCATGGGATTGAAGTAGAACAAAGCAGGCAGAGCCAAAAACCCGGAGATTGGCGTAAGGAGGGGGAGTGCCATGCAGACGTTCAAAGGGAGTTTGATTATGGATGACAGGGGTAGGAGCACAGTTGATAGTGTAAACAGCAGTGAGGGCAGCGTTCCCCCAAAAGTTTTCAAGGCAGGAAGAAGAGAGAATGAGAGCGCGAGTAGTGTCAAGAATATGCCTATGTTTCCGTTCAGTGCGGCCATTTTGCTGGGACGTGCCAGCACAAGAACGATGAGGCAGTGTACCATGATGCTGAAAAAAGGAAAGGAAATCTGAATCCCGATATTCCATAGCATTGTCAGAGCGAAAAATTTTGATGACTTTAGAGAATTGGGTGTGGACCATTTGGGCAAAGCGATAATAAATGTGTTTAAGTTCAGACCGATGTTTCATGAGAAAAAGCCAAGTAAATCGGGAAAAATCATCAATAAAGACAACAAAATAACGAGATCCCCCCATAGTAGGAGTAGGGGAGGGTCCCCAAATATCCGAATGTATAAGATCAAAAGGGGCAAGAGAAACAGAAGTACTCTTATTAAATGATAAAGCAGGTTGTTTGGCAAGTTGACAGGGTATACAATAGAAATTATCGGGAAGTACATGACCCAACTGTCCACTAGAAACCAAAGACCTTAAACGAGTAACAGAAATATGCCCTAAGCGACAATGCCAAAGATGAAAGGGAGATAATGAGGAAGTAGATGTAGGAGCAGCGATCTGAGGAGAGGCAGGAACATGAAGGTGAATGAGTTCATAGAGACGTCCACGCTTACGGCCGATCCCAATAGTCTGCCCCGTCCGAGGGTCCTGTACCAAACAATCAGTAGCAGAAAATGTGACAGTTAGACTAAGTTCACATAATTGACCAATGGAAATAAGGGTTAAGGTAAGAGCAGGGATATGATAGACTTGAGGTATAGATAAAGAAGAGGTGGAAACAGTACCATCATGACGGACAGACATGAGGGCACCATCAGTAGTATGTATTGGGGGAATATGAGGAGATGAGGAGAAGGAAGAAAAGATAGTAGAACTGGAGGTCATATGATTACAATAGGCAGAGTCAAAATACCAAGAAGAGTTACCTGGGATTACAGAGAAAGTAGTAGGAGGAGGTGTACCAGAAGGGGAGAGAAGTTTGAGCATGGCCTCTACATCTGTCGGAGAAAAGCGAGGGTTAGACGGAGCAGGTGACTCAGAGAACCCCGCAGAGGCAGAAGCATCAGTGTGATGAGACTGATTCCCGGAAGCAGCAGTAGCAGTGTGATGAGACTGATTCCCGGAACGATGAAAGCTTCCCCGGGAAGAGCCACCAAGTTTGTTGCAGTAGCGGCAGGATCTGACGGGGCAATTGACCAGGAGATGGGTTGAAGGAAGGCCCCGATTCTGACAATAGGGGCAAGCAGTGGTCCGCTGGGTAAATGATGGCCGGTACGGAGGAGTGGCAAGAACAGAGTCCATATGATGAGTGTGAAGTGTACCGAGACGAGTCTCCTCTGATAGCAACTCAGAAATTGCTTGTTCAAGAGTGGGCAATGGATGGCGATGAAGCAGAGAGGCACGTACGAGCTCAAAAGAGGAAGTAAGAGCCATGAGAAAGTGCACCAACCTTTGCTGGTTGCGATAGATAATAAATAAAACAGCATCTTCGTGGTTATGCCAAGTTGGTTCTGAAAGAGCAAGCTGATCCCAAATAGAGTACATTTGAGAAAGGAAGTCATTAATGGACTCAGTGGATTCTTGGCACATGCGGTGAAGTTGGTTCTGAAGTTGATATTGATGGACAAGACCAGTAGTCTAGTATCGTTCTTTCAAAAAATGCCAGATGTCTTTTGCAGGAGTAGTTACAGAGTCAAGCTGAAAGCGACCAAATTGAAGACTGATAGAGGTAACAGAGGTATTACCAAAGGAGGTAATGATTTGGTAATTCTTACTGTCCCATTCCTCAAGTCGGTCTTCATATGTAGCAGTAGGAGCAGTAGTTTCATTAGTGGCACTGTCTTTCACTGGTTTAGTCACATCCCCGGTGACAATTCGCCAGAGCTTCTTGCCTTTGAGGAAGGAGGACATGGCTTGGGCCCACAGAACATAGTTTGAACCATTCAAAATAACGGAAATGGGATGGGAGGCAGCATGACGATCCATAATACTAGTTGAGTAGGGTTAAAGCAATAGGAATAGACCTGTAGGAGCAAAATTAGGTAAAACAGAGTGTACCAGTGAGTCCGGAAGGTCGAAAATAGCAAGGAAAGGTATGCTGGACAGAGATGATGTCAGCAATGATGTCAGCAATGATGTCAGCGGCGCACGTTAGCAGAGTGTAGGGAGGAGCACGTTAGCAGGAAGGCGGCGGCGCACGGTAGCGGACAGGCGCAGGCGCGGCGCACGGTAGCTGTTTTGACGCACGCGGGTGCACACTAGTGAAGCGGCACACGAGAGGCGTACAGTAGCAGGCGCGGCGTACGGGAGAGGCAGGGCTGACGTAAGCCGCGGACGTGTGGGCGCGTGGCTGAAGTGAGCAACAGCAGATGGCGCGTGCGGGCGCGTGTGAGAGTGGTGGCAGAAGTGGTGACGCGCAGAGGACAAAGGTGGCGCGTGTGGGCGCGTGGAAGGTTTTCTGAGAACGGGCTTGGTGCCGTTGGAATCGTGAGGAAATTCCGAGCGGTTTGATGTAGTGCCACTGTGTACGGGACTAAACACCAAAATCGAAAATTGCCAAAAATGTAACACTGGGCTCTGATACCATGAAATAATAGTTTGAGAGAGTGAGAGAGGATAAAGAGAGAGAGAGAGAGAGACACTGAATTGTTTCTGTAATTGTATTTATTTACAAAGAGATGCACACTCTCTTTATAGAGAGGAGAAGACAACATAGGATACCATGCTCACCGTGGTGCTTCGCCGTGAGCCAGCATAGTTTCTAACAAATTTCATCTTGGTCACCTCCACTCCACTCTTCATCCCCGACCTCAGCTGAACCAACAGAAGCCGTCACTCTCTCTTCTCTTCGCTCTCACTGTCGCCGGGTGGGAGCTATTGAATTCACCGCCGATCTAGTCTCCTTCTTGAACGCTGCTTAGACGACTTTTTACGCTGTAGACGAAGCAAAGAAATGACTGAATAGTGTGGGATATGAGCAACTATCAGAGAGAGAGAGAGAAATAAAGGTCTCTGCGAGTGCAAGTGCGATGGTAGCAGTGTTATTAAGGTTTGTTGTTCTCCTCAGCTTGTCGGCCAACCTGCCTCCGCACTCTCCGTCATCGTGAACAACGTTGAATGCGTCTACGAGTTCGTCTTCTTCGCCAGCGACACCGTCTCCAGCAACTCCGTCGTCGTTGATTAGCACGTTTTCTGGAACTCCGACCTCCACTGCAACGTGGTCTAAGCCTACACCTGGAGCCACAATCCCTCCCTCTCTCTCCATGGACCCAACATCTTATCCACTGCCCCTTGTTGAGCTCAGACTCATTATAATGCTTTCCACTCTCCCCAACTTTCTTTATTATATATATATATATATATCTCTTTTTATTATAATATATTACCCAAACACTCTCCACTTTCACACCACGCCGTCTGATCCCACTATACCCTTTTATTTATTTTATTTTATTTTCCTTCTTTCAAAAAAAAAAAAAAAAACATTCATTCGCACCCAACTCGTTTTCATTCCACAAACTTGTCATTTCTTCTTCCCGGGATTAACCCCGATCACAATTTTACACACAAAAAAAACAAAACAAAACAAAACAAAACCCACACAACCCCACCAACCCACAAACACCCACCCACAGGCAGGATTTTTTCCTTATCCTTTCTCTACTCTACCGCCGGTCTCTTCTTCTTGCCTCCGTCCTGGGCGGCCCTTGACGGTGCTGCCTCCATGTTTCCCACGCCGCTGAGCCCGTTCGCTCCCCCCTGCTCCTCCACCGCAGCATATGGCGGACCTCCGAATCGGAACATAACTGTGGCCTTCCGCTTCAGCTCCTTGTTTTTCGCCTTTAGCACACATATCTCTGCTCGCGCATCCTTATACATGTGCTGGAGCAGAGCCAATTGGGCGTTTAACTGCTGCACCTCATTTGTCCTACTCTGAAGCCGATGCGACAAGTTTGTGACAGCAGTCATGGTCTCCACACATGACTTCAATGTATACTGATTGGCCTCAATATCTGATTGCGCTGCCACAGAAATACACAGAAATATAGAGTTCTTCATTTGCTCTCTCTTCTCTCTTTCTCAAACTATTGTTACATGGTATCAGAGCTAGGTTAACAACCTAGTAATTCCGCTTCACCGGCGGATGGCAGCCTCGCCTTAGCTGCCCGCCGGACCTCTATACATACCTTCACTCCGTTGCCACAAACCCACTAGTTGGCAACCATCAGTAGACCAACACACAGCACACACACACAGACTAACATCCCTATCATGAAGGCAGATAAAGGAATTTTGCAACGTTTGAGTGCTGCAACTAAGGCTCCATATTGGCCTGTGGGTGTTGATGGTAAATCACCCGCCAACCAAGATTCATGTTCCAATTCCACCTCATCATTCAACAAAGAGTGATGAGTCATTGAGTAGACCACAACAGCTAAATCAACAAGGCCGTATTCTTGAGGCGGCTATTGAAGCAGCAGCAAATGCTTTAGCTCTCTTGACATCGTCTGCGAAAACTCCTCGTCAGCTTTCTCTTCTCCGGTGCTGGAATCGTCTCAAGAGTCAGCTTTCCCGGTTTACTTCGCTTTTTCTCATGAAAAATAGATCTGAACTTAAACACATTTATTATAGATTTGCCCAAATGGTCCACACCCAATTCTTCAAAGCCATCAAAATTTTTCGCTCTGACAATGCTATGGAATATCGGGATTCAGATTTCCTTTCCTTTCTTCAGCATCATGGTACACTGCCTCATCGTTCCTGTGCTGGCACGTCCCAGCAAAATGGCCGCGCTGAACGGAAACATAGGCATATTCTTGATACTACTCGCGCTCTCCTTCTCTCTTCTTCCTGCCCTGAAAACTTTTGGAGGGAAGCTGCCCTCACTACTGTTTACACTATCAATTGTGCTCCTACCCCTGTCATTCATAATCAAACTCCCTTTGAACGTCTGCATGGCACTCCCCCTCCTTACACCAATCTCCGGGTTTTTGGCTTTGCCTGCTTTGTTCTACTTCAATCCCATGAACACACCAAGCTTGAGCCTCGTTCTCGTCTTTGTTGCTTTCTTGGGTATGGAATTGAACATAAAGGCTTTCGCTATTAGGATCCTCTCTCTAAGCGTCTTCGTATCTCCCGCCATGTCGTTTTCTGGGAGCACCAAATGTTTTCCTCGCTATCCTCATTTCACTTACTCGCACTTTCCACTACTGTACTGTTTACTAATCCTTCCATAGACCTTTTCTCTGCTGATTTTGATAGAGGTTCCTCCTTCATCGAGACGCCCTTGCTCACTCCTGATCCCGTCCAGCCTGCTCTCCCTGAAGGTCTACCTCTTATTGCCACACCTCCTTCTCCACCGGTTCTTCCTCCCACCGATCCTCCTACGGGTCGACCACGCCAGGTAACTCAACCTCCTATCCATCTTCGTGATTATATTGTTGGATCTGCTGCCTTCTCTACTTATGAACCTACCTCCTATCGTGAGGCTTGTACTAATCCTCTTTGGCAGCAAGCTATAACTGATATGAACCTACCTTCTATCGTGAGGCTTGTACTAATCCTCTTTGGCAGCAAGCTATGACTGATGAACTCCAGGCCTTGGACAAAGCTCATACTTGGGATCTTGTTGATCTTCTTCCTGGCAAGACTGTGATTGGTTGCAAATGGGTTTACAAAATCAAAACACATTCTGATGGCTCTATTGAATGCTACAAAGCTCGTCTTGTTGCCAAGGGTTTCAACCAGGAATATGGTATTGATTATGAGGAGACATTCTCTCCTGTTGCTTGGCTTACCTCTGTTCGCAGTTTACTTGCTGTTGCTGCTGCTCGCCACTGGGGGCTCTTTCAGATGGATGTCAAAAATGCTTTCCTCAATCGTCATTTTCTTGAGGAGGTCTACATGCAACCTCCACTTGGGTCCACTTTTCCACCTCATCAGGTTTGCAAACTACAGCGTGCTCTCTATGGCCTCAAGCAAGCGCCTCGTGCTTGGTTTGCTACGTTCAGTTCTACCATTCATGACTTCGGGTTCACCTCTAGCTCCTATGACTCTACTCTTTTTATACGGACTACTTCTCATGGTACCACTCTTCTTCTTCTGTATGTGGATGATATGATTATCACTGGTAATGATGAAGCTGGTATTCTCCACCTCAAACAGTTTCTCCACCGACAGTTTGAGATGAAGGACCTTGGTACTCTTAACTACTTCTTAGTCCTTGAAGTCTCTCATGATTCTACTGGTTCCTATTTGTCCCAAGCCAAATATGCATCCGATCTTCTGGCTCGTGCTGGTCTTACTGATTGCAAAACTACCTCTACTCCAGTTGATCCTCAGATTCGTCTCACTCCTCTCGATGGGACTCTTCTCTCTGATGCTACTCTTTCTCGCAAGCTCGTCGGCAGTCTTGTCTATCTCACAGTAACTCGTCCTGACATTGCCTATGCTGTTCACATTGTCAGTCAGTACATGTCGGCTCCCCGCACTGCCCACTATACTTCTCTACTCCGCATCATTCGCTACCTCAAAGGCACTCTGTTCCATGGTCTTCACTTCTCTGCTTCCTCCTCTCTTGAACTGCGTGCCTTTTTTGATGCTGATTGGGCTGGGGATCCTACGGATCGACGCTCTACCACGGGTTTCTGCTTCTTCTTAGGGGATTCTCTTCTTGCTTGGCGTAGCAAAAAACAATCCCTCACTGCCCGCTCTAGCACCGAAGCTGAATACCGAGCTCTTGCTGATACTACTCAGGAACTTCTCTGGCTTCGCTGGCTCCTTGCTGATATGGGTGTTTCTTCTTCTGGTCCTACCCCTCTCTATTGTGACAATCAGAGTGCCATTCAGATTGCTCACAATGATGTTTTTCGTGATCGCACCAAACATATTGATATTGATTGTCATTTCATTCGCCAGCATGTTACCTGTGGTACTGTTCATCTTCTCCCTATTGCTTCAGTCGATCAACCCGCTGATATCTTCACTAAGGCTCATCCTCCTGGCCGCTTCAATGATCTTGTTTCCAAGCTCAACTTGGTTGATGCTTTCCCTCATTGAGTTTGCGGGGGGATGTTAGTATATTATTATATGTTAGTATTGTTAGTATATTATTATATGTTAGTGTTTAGCTTTAATAATTAGTGTCCCCCATTGCTTTATGCTTTATGCTTTCGGTGCCTCAATTGGCATCTTATGTTGTCTTCTCCTCTCTATAAAGAGAGTGTACATCTCTTTGTAAATAAATACAATTACAGAAACAATTCAGTGTCTCTCTCTCTCTCTCTCTCTATCCTCTCGCACTCTCTCAAACTATTATTTCATGGTATCAGAGCCTAGTGTTACATTTCTGGCAATTTTCGATTTTGGTGTTTAGTCCCGTACACAGTGGCACTACGTCAAACCGCTCGGAATTTCCTCACGATTCCAACGGCACCAAGCCTGTTCTCAGAAAACCTTCCACGCGTCCACACGCGCCACCTTTGTCCTCTGCGCGTCACCACTTCCGCCACCACTCTCACACGCGCCCGCACGCGCCATCTGTTGCTACTCACCTCTAGCTCCTATGACTCTGCTTCCGCGGCTGACGTCAGCCCTGCCTCTCCCGTACGCCGTGCCTGCTATTGTACGCCTCTCGTGCGCCGCTTCACTAATGTGCACCCGCGTGCGCCAAAACAGCTACTGTGCACCGCGCCTGCGCCTGCCCGCTACCGTGCGCCGCCGCCTTCCTGTTAACGTGCTCCTCCCTACACTCTGCTAACGTGCACCTCTGACATCATTGCTGACATCATCTCTGTCCACCATACCTTTCCTTGCTATTTTCGACCTTCCGGACTCACTGGTGCACTCTGTTTTACCTAATTTTGCTCCTACAGGTCTATTCCTATTGCTTTAACCCTACTCAACTAGTATTATGGATCGTCATGATGCCTCCCATCCCATTTCCGTTATTTTGAATGGTTCAAACTATGTTCTGTGGGCCCAAGCCATGTCCTCATTCCTCAAAGGCAAGAAGCTCTGGCGAATTGTCACCGGGGATGTGACTAAACCAGTGAAAGACAGTGCCACTAATGAAACTACTGCTCCTACTGCTACATATGAAGACCGACTTGAGGAATGAGACTGTAAGAATTACCAAATCATTATCTCCTTTCGTAATACCTCTGTTACCTCTATCAGTCTTCAGTTTGGTCGCTTTCAGCTTGACTCTGTAACTACTCCTGCAAAAGACATCTCGGATTTTTTGAAAGAACGATACCAGACTACTGGTCTTGCCCATCAATATCAACTTCAGAACCTACTTCACCGCATGCGCCAAGAATCCACTCAGTCCATTAATGACTTCCTTTCTCAAATGTACTCTATTTGGGATCAGCTTGCTCTTTTAGAACCAACTTGGCATAACCACGAAGATGCTGTTTTATTTACTATCTATCGCAACCAGCAAAGGTTGGTGCACTTTCTCATGGCTCTTACTTCCTCTTTTGAGCCCGTGCGTGCCTCTCTGCTTCATCGCCATCCATTGCCCACTCTTGAACAAGCAATTTCTGAGTTGCTATCAGAGGAGACTCGTCTCGGTACACTTCACACTCATCATGTGGACTCTGTTCTTGCCACTCCTCCGTACCGGCCATCATTTACCCAGCGGACCACTGCTTGCCTCTATTGTCAGAATCGGGGCCTTTCTTCAACCCATCTCCTGGTCAATTACCCCGTCAGATCCTGCCGCTACTGCAACAAACTTGGTCCTGGTCATCTGCAACAGGATTGCTTTCGCAATCCATCCCGATCATCCTCCAATAGCCACTCCTCTTGCGGTGGCTCTTCCCGGGGAAGCTTTCATCGTTCCGGGAATCAGTCTCATCACACTGCTACTGCTGCTTTCGGGAATCAGTCTCATCACACTGTTGTTGCTGCTTCCGGGAATCAGTCTCATCACACTGATGCTTCTGCCTCTGCGGGGTTCTCTGGGTCACCTGCTCCGTCTACCCCTCGCTTTTCTCCGACGGATGTAGAGGCCATGCTTAAACAACTTCTCTCCCCTTCTGGTACACCTCCTCCTACTACTTTCTCTGTAATCCCAGGTAACTCTTCTTGGTATTTTGACTCTGCCTGTTGTAATCATATGACCTCTAGTTCTACTATCTTTTCTTCCTTCTCCTCATCTCCTCATTTTCCCTCAATTCATACTGCTGATGGTTCCCTCATGTCTGTCCGTCTTGTTGGTACTGTTTCCACCTCTTCTTTATCTATACCTCAAGTCTATCATATCCCTGCTCTCACCTTAAACCTTATTTCCATTGGTCAATTATGTGAACTTAGTCTAACTGTCACATTTTCTGCTACTGATTGTTTGGTACAGGACCCTCGGACGGGGCAGACTATTGGGATCGGCCGTAAGCGTGGACGTCTCTATGAACTCATTCAACTTCATGTTCCTGCCTCTCCTCAGATCACTGCTCCTACATCTACTTCCTCATTATCTCCCTTTCATCTTTGGCATTGTCGCTTAGGGCATATTTCTGTTAATCGCTTAAAGTCTTTGGTTTCTAGTGGACAGTTGGGTCATGTAATTCCCGATCATTTCGATTGTATACCCGGTCAACTTGCCAAACAACCTACTTTATCATTTAATAAAAGTACTTCTGTTTCCCTTGCACCTTTTGATCTTATACATTCGGATATTTGGGGACCCTCCCCTACTACTACTATAGGGGGATCCCGCTATTTTGTTGATTTTATTGATGATTTTTCCCGGTTTACTTGGCTTTTTCTCATGAAAAATAGGTCTGAACTTAAACACATTTATTATAGATTTGCCCAAATGGTCCACACCCAATTCTCCAAAGCCATCAAAATTTTTCGCTTTGACAATGCTATGGAATATCGGGATTCAGATTTCCTTTCCTTTCTTCAGCATCATGGTACACTGCCTCATCGTTCTTGTGCTGGCACGTCCCAGCAAAATGGCCGCGCTGAACGGAAACATAGGCATATTCTTGACACTACTCGCGCTCTCCTTCTCTCTTCTTCCTACCCTGAAAACTTTTGGGGGGAAGCTGCCCTCACTGCTGTTTACACTATCAACTGTGCTCCTACCCTGTCATCCATAATCAAACTCCTTTTGAACGTCTGCATGGCACTCCCCCTCCTTACACCAATCTCCGGGTTTTTGGCTCTGCCAGCTTTGTTCTACTTCAATCCCATGAACACACCAAGCTTGAACCTCGTTCTCGTCTTTGTTGCTTTCTTGGGTATGAAATTGAACATAAAGGCTTTCGCTGTTGGGATCCTCTCTCTAAACGTCTTCGTATCTCTATCATTATTATATTTTTGGAACACCAAATGTTTTCCTCGCTCTCCTCTCCTAAATAAAATAAAAAAAAAAATTGAAGTATACAGTATGGCCTCCCCAAAAGGTAGTGTGCGGCAACAAGAAGAGGGAGGGGCCGCCACCACTGCCACAGGCGGTAAGATCACCTAGAAGAAGAGCACCAACTAGTCATTAACCACCCCCTTCTTACTTGAAAGAGTAGCGCTACGTGTACAAAAATTCGTGCACATACAAATATTTAGAAAATTTAATGTTCTATGCAATAGATTTTTTTTTTCCCCTTCTTTCATTTTTTTTTGAAATTTTTTTTTCACATCAGGTACATAAATGCCATGAAAGGGAATCATCACAAAATAGAAACAGAACATAGTTGAACCTACCTCCTATCGTGAGGCTTGTACTAATCCTCTTTGGCAGCAAGCTATGACTGATGAACTCCAAGCCTTGGACAAAACTCATACTTGGGGTCTTGTTGATCTTCCTCCTGGCAAGACTGCGATTGGCTGCAAATGGGTTTACAAAATCAAAACACATTCTGATGGCTCTATTGAACGCTACAAAGCTCGTCTTGTTGCCAATGGTTTCAACCAGGAATATGGTATTGATTATGAGGAGACATTCTTTCCTGTTGCTTGGCTTACCTCTGTTCGCAGTTTGCTTGCTGTTGCTGCTGCTCGCCACTGGGGGCTCTTTCAGATGGATGTCAAAAATGCTTTCCTCAATGGTCATTTTCTTGAGGAGGTTTACATGCAACCTCCACTTGGGTCCACTTTTCCACCTCATTAGGTTTGCAAACTACAGCGTGCTCTCTATAGCCTCAAGCAAGCGCCTCGTGCTTGGTTTGCTACGTTCAGTTCTACCATTCATGACTTCTGGTTCACCTCTAGCTCCTATGACTCTGCTCTTTTTATACGGACTACTTCTCATGGTACCACTCTTCTTCTTCTGTATGTGGATGATATGATTATCACTGGTAATGATGAAGCTGGTATTCTCCACCTCAAACAGTTTCTCCACCGACAGTTTGAGATGAAGGACCTTGGTACTCTTAACTACTTCTTAGGCCTTGAAGTCTCTCATGATTCTACTGGTTCCTATTTGTCCCAGGCCAAATATGCATCCGATCTTCTGGCTCGTGCTGGTCTTACTGATTGCAAAACTACCTCTACTCCAGTTGATCCTCAGATTCGTCTCACTCCTCTCGATGGGACTCTTCTCTCTAATGCTACTCTTTCTCGCAAGCTCGTCGGCAGTCTTGTCTATCTCATAGTAACTCGTCCTGACATTGCCTATGCTGTTCACATTGTCAGTCAGTACATGTCGGCTCCCCGCACTGCCCACTATATTTCTCTACTCCGCATCATTCGCTACCTCAAAGGCACTCTGTTCCATGGTCTTCACTTCTCTACTTCCTCCTCTCTTGAACTGCATGCCTTTTTTTATGCTGATTGGGCTGGGGATCCTACGGATCGACGCTCTACCACGGGTTTCTGCTTCTTCTTAGGGGATTCTCTTCTTGCTTGGCGTAGCAAAAAACAATCCCTCACTGCCCGCTCTAGCACCGAAGCTGAATACTGAGCTCTTGCTGATACTACTCAGGAACTTCTCTGGCTTCGCTGGCTCCTTGCTGATACGGGTGTTTCTTCTTCTGGTCCTACCCCTCTCTATTGTGACAATCAGAGTGCCATTCAGATTGCTCACAATGATGTTTTTCGTGATCGCACCAAACATATTGAGATTGATTGTCATTTCATTCGCCAGCATGTTACCTGTGGTACTGTTCATCTTCTCCCTATTGCTTCAGTCGATCAACCCGCTAATATCTTCACTAAGGCTCATCCTCCTGGCCACTTCAATGATCTTGTTTCCAAGCTCAACTTGGTTGATGCTTTCCCTCATTGAGTTTGCGGGGGGATGTTAGTATATTATTATATGTTAGTATTGTTAGTATATTATTATATGTTAGTGTTTAGCTTTAATAATTAGTGTCCCCCATTGCTTTATGCTTTATGCTTTCGGTGCCTCAATTGGCATCCTATGTTGTCTTCTCCTCTCTATAAAGAGAGTGTACATCTCTTTGTAAATAAATACAATTATAGAAACAATTCAGTGTGTCTCTCTCTCTCTCTCTATCCTCTCTCACTCTCTCAAACTATTATTTCACTTGCATTGAACAGTTTGATGAGACCAATAGACAATTTCTTAACAGAAATTGCTATGAGAACTTCATATTTTTCTAACTTCGTTTTAGTTATAGGATTTATGTTAGTTATACATGTTGGACAATCTTCAATGTATTCAAAGAAATGAGAGAGATTGTTTGATTATAAAAATCAAAATAGTATATTAAAAAAATAAATAAAACAACAAATTCTTATTTTGTTACAAAAATAAAATTAGAATCTGAAAAGGAAAAATTATAAAACAAAAAAGTAAACTAATCACTTACCTTTTTTTGATCAAAATTTTGATTAAGTCCAGTGTTTAACACTGTTTTCTTAAGACAAATTCGTCCTCTCCTATGCTCTTTCAGATTATGGACATCTATCTTCCAAGATAAAATGATCAACAACAAAAAATAGTAGCACTACAAACTATTCACACAATGAACACACTTTGTGTTTATACACTTTCTCACAAAAAAATAAATGCAGCAAAATGCAGAGAGCAATAGCAAAGGCAAGAACGAAAATTATTGAATGTAAAATCCATATGAGGGACTGTCTATTTATAGAAGGGTTGGTGGCTTTTTAGAATAGGTAGAAAACCTGTTTGGACAGGTTTGAACAAGTACAAGACCTGTTCAGTTTGAATTAAACAGATATGAACCTGTTCAGTTTAAATTTAAGCAGATATGAACCTGTTCGGTTTAAATTTAAACAGACATGAACCTGTTCGAGTGGATGAAAAAATCTGGACAAGTGTGTTGGACCAAACTGCCAATTCGGAATAAATTTCGAAATTCAAATTCCAAAAGGTAAGAATTTAATTTTAGAAAAATAAAATTCTTATGTTTTTGGCCCAAAAAAAGATAAGCATTAGGCGGACAAGCCCAACCAAATCTCACATCACGCACCTGCGCCCAAGCCCAGCCCAGTCCAACCACATAGACAAACGGACGGTAGCGCTCGTGTGGGTTTGTTTTGGGTCTAATGGGCGTAACACACTTTGCCCATAACCTCACCTTTCCATAAAACTTGGATACCTCTTGGGCCCGTCCCCAAGTTGTAAACCCAAGGCTTATAAACTCATACAATGTTAGCCTAGCCAAGCAACGTTGGACAAGCTTTCATTCCTTCAATTTGGGAAACCCACCAAAACACCATTTTTATGGAGCTTATTTTGGCATCAATTTTCCATTCATTTGATATTGGTTTTGAACAACCAAATATACTACGTGAATCACAACGCGACATAAAACGTGTTACCACCAATACTTGCCAACCTCGGCGCATAGGCCCCAACTAAAAATTAGACCAAAGTTTTAAGAAAAAACTGTTTTTTTGCCAAATAATTTTTTCTTTTCCAAACCATTTCTTACAATCCCCCCACATGAATGGAATTTGATGACAACAGAAATATAACAATATGCAGAATTTGTCGAAAGAGTATAAATCGAAAATATCGTGCATCAAGATAGGTAACTTTCGGCTTTGAACCTTCCCTAGTGATAACCTATTGGACTTACTAGCTAACCAATGAACGTGATGCCTTGAATTGTTCAACCGTTAGTGTAAGCCAAGACAATAGATTTCATACAAAATATCTTTTGGCACATTGTGGTTCTCACGGTTGTGTTCATTTTGGCCTTGAACGCTCTTGGTTGTTTGTGAGTGCTTCTAGAGAATTTAGCCTCTTTATTCTCATATAATCGACCCCAGTTCGGCACTCATATAGGTGATTCTTATTGTGAGTATCTCTTATACTCGTCTTGATTTTTATGCCTAAATCAAGATATAAATAATCATTAAAAGCAAAGCTTATCCTTAAACCCCTACATACAACACATGTTGCAGTTATCAATATCACCATAGGAATGGGTAGGGATTTTTTAATCCCTTGGTGATTTCTGGTGAGTCACACATAACTTAGTTATCTATTTGAACTTAGTTCTTGGGATCTCCAGTTATCCAAGTAGGGTTACCATTATGATGACTCTTATGTAATAGGCTTTAATCCCACCCCTTCGATAAATTATACACTTGCTCTTTTGCCAAATCTTTCATTAATGGATCTGTTATATTCTCTTTAGATTTTATATAATCTATTGTGATTATTGCACTTAAGAGCAATTGCCTTACGGTATTATGTTGATGACGAATATGTCGTGACTTACCATTATACATATGACTCTGTGCCCTACCTATTGCAGATTGACTATCATAATGAATGCAAATAGCTGGAATAGGTTTTAGCCACATTGGAATGTCTTCTAAGAAGTGGTGAAACCATTCTGGTTCTTCTCCTGCAGTGTCTAAAGCGATGAACTCGGATTCCATTGTGGATCGTGCGATGCATGTTTGTTTTGTGGATTTCCAAGAAACAGCAACGCCCCCTGGAGTAAAGACATATCCACTAGTGGATTTTTAATCTTTAGTATCAAATATCCAATTGGCATCACAATGATATTCCAATACTTCAGGATATCGAGTAAAGGTCAAGCCATGGTCATGGGTAAATCTTAGATATCTAAGAATCCGAATGATTGATTTTCAATGGTTTTCTCTAGGGTTACTAGTGTACCTACTCAATTTACTGACAATATGAGCTATATCAGGACACGTGCAATTCATTAGGTACATTAGGCTTCCAATGACTTGAGGATATTTTAACTTAGACATATCATCATCTTTATTTTTCGATAAATAAAGACTGATGTCTACAGATGTTCTTGCTACATTCACATTATCCTTGATATATTTACCAAGAATTTTCTTAATATAATGAGATTGTGATAATGTATATCCATCAGATGAATTAGTAATTTTCATTCCTAATATAACGTCTGCGACTTCCATATTTTTCTTATCAAATCATTTGTTCAACATTTGTTTGGTTGATTTGATTATGTTTTGACTGCTTCCAATGATACATATGTCATCCACATAAAGACAAATAATAACATAACCTTTGTTAGTGTTTTTAACATAAACGCATTTGTCACATTTGTTTATCTTAAATCCATTAGTAAGCATAGTGTGATCAAATTTTTCATGCCATTGTTTAGGAGCTTGTTTTAATCCATAAAGAGATTTTACAAGCCGACAAGCTTTCTTTTCTTGCCCTGGCATTACATCCCCTTCGGGTTGCTCCATATAGATCTCTTTATTTAGATCACCGTTTAAGAAACCTGTCTTAACATTCATTTGATGTATCTCTCAATTATATAATGCTGCTATAGCAATAAGCATGCGGATGGATGTTATTCTTGTCGTAGGGGAATATGTGTCAAAATAGTCCAGACCTTCCTTTTGTTTGTAACCTTTTACCCCAAGTCTTACTTTATATTTGTCTATTGAACTATCTGCTTTAATTTTTCTTTTGAATATCTATTTATATCTAAGAGATTTAGAACTGGGTGGAAGATCCCCAAATTCCCAAGTATGATTTTGTATAATGGATTCCATTTCATTATTAACATCCTCTTTCCACAAAGGTGTTCCAAGACCTAACATTGCTTCCTTAAAGCTCTGAGGCTCATTTTCTAACAGGTATGTCAGAAAATCTAGATCAAAGGATTTTGGTATTCTCGCTCACTTACTTCGTCTTGGTTCATCATCAGTTAAATCCGATTGGTTGAGACCGTTACTAGTCTCTTGCGTTTGATTGTCATTAGTCTTTCGACTTTGTGTACAATCATAAGTTCTTTTATGTGAACTTAATTTCTCTCCTTTCTTGTAAGGAAAAATATGTTCAAAAAACACAACATTCCTTGATTCTATAATAGTGTTCGCATGTATATCAGGTATTTTTGATTTAGAAGTCAGAAACTGATATGCATTATTATTATGCGCATAACCAATAAACACACAATCCACTGTTTTTGGTCCTGTCTTAGGCTTTTTCCGAACATGAACTTCTACCTTTGCCAAACACCTCCACACTTTTAAGTATTGTAGGAAAGTGGTCGACCTTTAAACAATTCATAAGGAGTGTTGTTTGTTTTCTTGTGGGGTATTCTGTTAAGAATATAATTAGTAGACAATATTGCTTCCCTCCACAAGTTCTGCAGTAAGCCTGAACTTAGTAACATGGCATTTATCATTTCTTTAAGGGTTTTATTGTCATGTTGTGCATAAAATTCATTTAAAGGTGCATCATATTCATCACCGCTATCACTTCTAACCATTTTAATGGTTTTACCAAGTTGGTTTCAACTTTAGTTTTATAGAGCTTAAACATTTCCAAGGCTTCATCCTTACTTCTAAGTAAACATGCATAGCAGTATCTTGTGCAATCATCGATAAATGTTATGAAATACTTTTTGCCTCCTCTAGTTTGAACAAATTTCAGATCATACACATCAATATGAATTAATTCCAGAGGTTCGGTTTTTCTTTCAACCAATTTAAATAGAGCCTTAATTAGTTTTGCTTCTACACATATCTCACATTTGTGATTATGATCAATTTCAAATTTTGGTATATAATCCAAACCAATTAGTCTACGCAAAGTATCAAAATTCACATGTCTTAATCTACCATGCCATAAATTTGACTCAAGAATATAAGTAAAATATGTGTTGTTCTTATTCATAGCAGATTTTGGTACAACAGCCATTACATTCAACTTGAAGAGACCATCACTCATGTATCATTTACCCACATACATATCATTCTTTGTTAATACAAATTTATCAAAGTCAAATACAAGCCTAAAACCATTTTTACTTAATAAAGAATCAGAAACTAAATTCTTTCGAATGTTTGGTACATACAGTACGTTGTTGAGGGTCAGTTCCTTCCCCGATGTCATCTCCAAGATTACTTTCCCTTGTCCAGCCACAACGGAAGTAGACGAATTTCTCATGAATAGTTGTTCACCATTTGCAGTCTCATTATAAGTAATGAACATCTTTTTGTTCGCTCAAATGTGTCGAGTTGCCCCAGTGTCGATCCGCCATTCTTTGCGATTTCCAACTAAATTAGCCTCAAACACCACAACAAAGAAATTGATGTCATTTACCACGTTAGAAATGTAATTGACTTCTGTCACATTGGCTTGATTGGTGGTCTTTTTGCTTGTGTTTCCGTGATCCTTCTTAGGACGACGACAATTAGAGGCACGATGTTCGGTCTTGCCACAATTATAGCATTTTCTTTTAAACTTTTTATTGTCATTGTTGTCGCCTTGTTTAGGACCATCTCTAGCAAACTTTCTCTTCTTGTTATGTGGTTTGGGCACTTGTTCCACTACATTAGCCTTGGACTCAATGAGATTTTTACTATTCCTCTTTTCAGCCTTATGGTTATCTTCCTCAATTCTCAGTCTTACAATCAATTTATCCATGGTCATCTCTTTGCGTCTATGTTTTAAATAATTTTTGAAAATTTTCCAATCCGGTGGTAATTTTTTTACTAACGCTGTGACTTGGAAAGACTCGCTAAGAAACATATCCTCAACATGAATATCATGTAAAATTAATTCAAGACTTTGAACTTGAGAAATTACCAATTGGGAGTTTATCATAACAAAATTCAAAAATTTACCAACAAATTTTTTTGTGCCAACATCTTCTGCCTTGTATTTTTTCTCCAAAGAATTTCACAATTCTTTTGTTATTTTCAAAGGGCTGTAAACATTATACAGTATGTTGTCTGTGCCATTGAGGATGTATTTTCTGCAAAGAAAGTCAGAATGCTTCCAAGCGTCCACAATGGCAACAACTTACCGATCATTTTCACCCTCTTTTAGTACTGGAACATTTTCATGGAGAAACCATGCAAGATTAAGAGTTGTAAGACAGGACAGCATTTTCTACTGTCATCTCTTAAACTTAGTGCCATTAAATTTTTCCCCTTTTTCTCCATGACTAATTGGAACTTGAACATGGTTTTGGGTAAGGACCAGAGTCGTTGTAACAATTGAATTTGAAGTACCACTTTCAAAAGTCATAATATAGGATTACAAACAACAATAATATATGAAAAAAAAAAAAAAAAAAAAAAAACCCAAAACCAAAATAGAAATTAATTTTCTAGTTACTAAATTTAGAAAAATAAAATACAACACAATAATTTCCTTATTACAAAAACTAAAAAATTATTTTATTGGATTCAAATAAACAGGTTTACAAAACAAATTCTATTAATATATTGAAAACTTATTAAAGAAACAAATTTTGTCTGAAGATTGTTGGACAATCTTCAATATATTCAAAGAAAGGGGAGAGATTGTTTCATTACAAAAATCAAAACAGTATATAAAAAAATAAAACAACAGATTCTTATTTTGTTACAAAAACAAAATTAGAATTGAAAAGGAAAAATTAATAAAATAGAAAAGTAAACTAATCACTTATCTTTTCTTGACCAAAATTTTGATCAAGTCCAGTGTTTAACACTATATCCTTAAGACAGATTCATTCTCTCCTCGGTACTTTTAGATTATGGACGTCTATCTCTTAGGATAAAATGATCAACAATGAACAGTAGTAACACTACAAAGTATTTGCACAACGAACACACTTTGTGTTTATACACTTTTTCACAGAAAAATAAACGCAGCATAATGCAGAGAGCAATAGTAGAGGCAAGAACGAAAATTATTGAGTACAAAAATCCAAATGAGGGACTGTCTATTTATAGAAGACCTGGTGGCTTTTCAGAATAGGTAGAAAACTTGTTCGGACAGGTTTGAACAGGTATAAGACCTGCTCAGTTGAAATTAAACAGATATGAACCTGTTTAGTTTAAATTTAAACAGATATGAACCTGTTTGGGTGCAGGAAGAAATCTAGACAGGTGTGTTGGACCAAACTGCCACTTCGAAATTAATTTCGAAATTCAAATTCCAAAAGGTAATAATTTAATTTTAGAAAAATAAAATTCAAATCTTTTTGGCTCAAAAAAGATAAGCATTGGGCTTGACAAGCCCATCCTAACCTCACACCATGCACCCACGCCCAAGCCCAGCCCAGCCCAGCCCAGTCCACCCGATCGAACGGGCTCCGGCGGCGGCATCACATATGTTTGTTTTGGGTCCAATGGGTGTAGGTCATTTTGACCATAACCTTACCCTTCCACAAAACTTGGGTACCCTTTGGAGCTTTCCTCAAGTTGTAAACCCCAAGACTTATAAACCCATACAATGTTAGCCTACCCAAGCAATGTGGGACAAGCTTTCCTTCCTTCAATTTGGGAAATCCACCAAAACACCATTTTCATGGAGCTTGTTTTGGCATCAATTCCCTATTCATCCGATAATGGTTTTGAACAACTAAATATATTACGTGAATCACAACGTGACATAGAACGTATTATCACCAATACCTGCCAACCTCGGCGCATGGGTCTTCACCGCATGGGTCTCACCTAAAAATTAGACCAAAGTTTTACAAAAAATCTTTTTTTTTTGGCCAAATAATTTTTTCTTTTCCAAACCATTTCTTACAATACATAACCACCAATACATATATATATATATATAATTTCTTGAATTTGTTGTCTAAATTCTATAATGGAATCAAATAGTTTTGGGGGATGAGTATATACTGTATGGGTTTTCAATGGAAGGAGTGGGTGAGGTAGGAAAAGAGGGTAAAGGGTGGTGGGTTACACATACACACAAAAAAAGGAGTTGGATGAAGAGATATGGAAACAAAAAAGGACAATATTGGCATTTTAAGAATTTTTTTGCTAATTTCACACTTTTTCATCCTGTTTGTAAATGGAAGACTAACGATTGAATGAAAGTATCATAAAAAATTTCAAAATAATGAAAAACAATGTGGTTTGAGAGAATTAAAAGGGTAATAATATTATTTCAGAAGCATGAAGGGGCGTCAATGTAATTTAAGTTGAAAAAATGGATTATAAGGGAATGGAATTTGATTTCGGAGAATAAAAAAGGCGATAATATTATTTGAGAAATATGCAGGGGTGTCAATGTAATTTAAGCCGAAAAAGTGGAATGGTTCATTTTCTTTAAGAGGCTTTTGGGCCAATGAAAAGGGTTGTGGTGGTTCCCCGTCTATTTCTATATTCTTTTGGTAACAAAAAATTACGGTCCCAGATTTACATGTTAAGAATTTTATTGGTGAGATATTTGTGTGGTGAAAATAAAATTAGTATAGTATGAGTTTAAGATAAAATGAATTTAAGTTACAGATTAATATTTTTAAATAAATTCAGGATAATTTTTTTTGAGATTGTAATATTATTATTTTGGTAATGTAACAAGTCAGTGTCATCTGTTGGTATAAAAACGCAATTTCAAAGATCACATGGAAAATTATTGGGCGATGTTGGAGGATCACCTACTTTATTTATTTATTTATTAGTTTAACAAAAGGACATTATATATAATATGATTCCATGAGGATGAAACAACCAATCTAACAAACCATCCAATCCAAAAGAAGAGCTCACATCCTTTAGAATGATTTTGTTATAGTGATTTTAGAATGAATTTTTTTATTTTTTATTTTTGTGTATATTCGTAAGAGAGTCCCATAACATAGAAGAAATGGATAATACAACGAAGAGTATGATAAAGAGAAAAAAAATTATTAATGTTTACATTCAGAAATTATTTTAGACATAAAATTGCACCAGTGTCAAGGCTTCCCTTAAAAATTGCTTACTAGTATTATTATTTGATTTTTTCAGTCTAATAAAAAAATATATATATATGAAAAATGATATCTAATATGAAATTTTATTTTGAATGTTATCTCAAATTTGAAGTGCATGACATAGATTTGAAGTTGATATAATGTGAGGCACACCCAAAACAAATATTGTCACTAGAAATATTTTTCTAAGTACTTTTTTAGGGAATTGTTTTTGATATGTAATATTATTGCAAAAATATTATTATATCATATGTTACACAGTAAAAAGTTTTAAAAAATAAACTTTTTTAAATAATTCAAAAAGTTGAGAAGTAGACATGTTATCTAAAAAGGTTGTCTTTAATTTCCCCTAATTGCGTTTAATACATAGAATAACATTTTCTTCTTATTTACAAAACAAAAATTTTCATGATATTCTGTAGTCAAACAAATCCAACAGAATTTTTTTATTTTTTATTTTTTGTGGCCAAACAATCCACTCACCCTCTCTTGTCCAGAATTTTCTAGGAAAAATGACTGAAAATTTCAAGAATACAGTAATGATGGTAAGTCTTGCATTTTATATGTGTATATGGGTGTGCTTGAAATCGACAATAACAAATTTGTAGGTATGATTGAATTCAATAGTTGGTAATTGAAATCGTCAGTTACAAATGTAGATATGGTTGAATCAGTAGTATCGCCACAAAAAAGTGAGGTTTTGGAGATCAAAATTTAGGGACAAAATTATTTTTTAAGGACCAAATATTTTTATTGTGAAAAATATCGTCATTATATTTTTAGTAATGAAAATTAAGCATTAGTGATGAATTATTATCTTTTTGGGACAAAATTTTTTGTTTCAAAAAATAAACCATTTTGAAACCAAATTATTTTGTCCGTAAAACTCTATTTATTAACGACATTTTTCAAAATTTTGTGGCTAAAATCCTTGTTTTTGACTTTTCGGGATGACCTTTTAGCGACTATCCTCACGACGATAGAAATTGGTCCCTAAATATCTTTTCTAATAAAATTTTCACTTTTAAAGATTAAAATATTTGGTCTCTAAAACTTTTAAATGTTGTAGTGGTAGTAGTAGCTAAAGTTATAGAGGAACATTTTTGAAAAGCGAAAATTGTGACATTCTGTGTCCACACTAAATTCAGTGTTTATTTTATATAATAATATTGATGAACATTAATAATATTTAACTGATTAGCAAAAAATTGAATGGTCTATTTTAAAAATATACTTGTCGTTTATTTTTTCTTTTTTTCCTTTTTTATTTTTCAGATAAATGCAATTAGTGAAATATGTTACAATTTTCAAGTCAACTTGATTTTTTTTACAGATATACATGAAGGGTTCTATAAATGTAATAGTTTGGAGTATTGAAACGAAACCTGTAATGAACCCTACAAATCCCAATAGCATCTTTCACTATAGATCATGGACAGGAAGGAAGCCATCCCTATTTTATGACCTGCTTATATATGTTAAATTTTGCATGGTTGTAGGCCCATTGTTTCATATGGGGTGGTACCACCTTTTCTATCAATACAACCCAGTTTCTCCAGTTTGGGGCAATATCACATGGGGCCATGCAGTATCAAGGGACTTGATCCACTGGCTCTACCTCCCCCTTGCCATGGTACCCGATCACCGGTTCGATTGGAATGGTGTTTGGACTGGGTCCGCCACGCTTCTCCCCGATGGAGGAATCATAATGCTTTACACTGGTATTTCCGATAATTATGTGCAGGTGCAAAACCTTGCATATCCTGCCAACTTATCCGATCCTCTCCTTCTTAATTGGGTCAAGTATAAGGATAACCCGGTTATAGTCCCTCCACCCGGTGTTGGTCTTGAGGACTTTAGGGACCCGACCACTGCGTGGCATGCCGGGGATGGCAAATGGCGGGTCGCAATCGGGTCAAAGATTAATACAACGGGTATAATCCTTGTGTACCAAACCACTAACTTCATTAACTATGAGCCATTGGATGGGATTATGCATGAGGTTCGGGGTACGGGCATTTGGGAGTGTGTGGACTTTTACCCAGTTTCAACTACCGATATAAGTGGGCTGGACACATCATTTAATGGACCAGATATTAAGCATGTGCTTAAGGCAAGTTTGTTTGATGAGATGAAGGATTATTATGCACTGGGGACATATCATCCGAATAATAACACATGGATGCCCGATAACCCAGAACTGGATGTGGGTATCGGGTTGCGAGTAGATTATGGAAAGTACTATGCATCAAAGACATTTTATGATCAGAACAAGCAGAGGCGGATTTTGTGGGCTTGGATTGGAGAAACTGATAGTGAAAATGATGACCTCTTGAAAGGTTGGGCATCCGTTCAGGTATATTACTTCTCTATCATCGTAAAAAAATTTCTCTATTTTAGTAAATTTAATTTACAATTCCATGTGTTCAAATTATGTAAATAAGTTTAGGATAAATTACAGTAAGCCTTTTTAAACTACAACCCATTTCATTAATGCTTCATAAACTTTAAAATTCAACAATGCCACCTCAAAATATTATCCTGTTGCAGTTAACTATTTCTGTTAGAATTCTATTAGAAATTTACACAAAATCATATCATGTGTAAAGTACATGGCACATTTATTGAATTTTTAGGTCAATAATACTCCTATATGTTGATCCTATGTTTACAGTTTGCCATTAAAATAAGGAAAATAAAATACAAATGGGATTATTAGATAGGAGTATTATTGTCCTAAAATAATCAATAACATGTATTATTATTATAAAAAATCAATAAATATGTCATGTACTTCACATATGACCTGATTCTATTTAAATCCTTAACATAATCCTAACGGAAAGTATTAGATAATAGTTCGAGATGATTAATTGTTGAGTTTTGAAATTCAAAGGGGCAAAGTGCAATGAGCCATAGTTTAAGAGGGTTTATTATAAATTACCCATAAGTTTAACTTATGGTTATAGGCAACATTTTATTACATTTGAGGCAAATGTTGCATGAAAGAATTGTAATTACAAAAGAACATGCTACATTTGTAACTGGAAAATGTTGCATATGCTTCTTCGTTGTGTCATTGTAGAAGGAATAGAATAGAATACATATTACTACAATTAATTATCGTAACATTTGAGTTTAGAGCACTCTCAACCAATAAGAGTGCGAAGTAAAAATATAAAATGCGAGTACAATACATCCAGTAAATGGGGATGCCTTTTTAAATTTCCATGCAGAACAAATAAATAGTCAATCTATGTTTGTATTCAAGCAAATGGTGTATCGAGTTGGATGAAAAGAATGAAAAAAAATTGTAACCTAGTAATTCAAAAAATCAATCCATTGTTTAACAAAATCTCAATAATTTTAAAATTTCAAATGATCTATATGTAATCAAATAAAGCCTATTTTATTTGAGCAAACAATAAAAAAAAATAAAAATAAATTATATATAAACAAATTTTATAGCAAAATAAAAATGGAAAGGTAAGTGTAGGGTTTTTTTGAAAATGATAAAAGAAATGGGCTATACATTTAACAAATTTAGAAGGTGTATATAATTTTGGAAGTGATAAATTGAATGATATTTTGAAAAAAAATCACAGGAAAGTGTAACATTTAAAGGTTGAGGAGGGGTATGTCCCCGCTAGGTCTTAATTGGCTCCACCACGGGAAGGATGCATAGCTTAATCCCATTGCATGACATCTGAGAGGAGTAAATTGAGTATAGACCTAACATTGGTATGATTTGTAAAAAGTAAATGCCCTCATATCGAACTCACAACTTCAAAGTTCATAATCGAGTTTTACCAAAAAGTCAAAGATTCTCTTTTCTCTCTACTTTTTGCACATCTTTTCGTAATTAGCCAAAAAGTCATCCCAAACATACAAGTTTTTTTTACCTACCTTTTTAGCCAAATAGCCAAAAAGTTACTAAATTAACCTGTTCCCAAACAAGGCCTTAGAAGGTGTATATAATTTTGTAAGTGATAAATTGAATGATATTTTGAAAGAAAATCACAGGAAAGTGTAACATTTAAAAGTTGAGGAGGGGCATGTCCCCGCTAGGTTTTAATTGGCTCCACCACGGGAAGGATGCATAGCTTAACCCCATTGCATGACATCTGAGAGGAGTAAATTGAGTATAGACCTAACATTGGTATGATTTGTAAAAATAAATGCCCTCATATCAAACTCACAACTTCAAAGTTCATAATCGAGTTTTAACCACTAAATACTTCATTGTGTCGTAGATGTATAGAATAAAGGCAAGTTCATCGTAAGCCTACAGTGATTTTGTTTGTTTGTTTGTTTTATTTTTTTAAGTTTTTCTTTTCTAGAATAGAAAATGATTATGTTCTGGCCCATTGGATAGCTATGTCCAATCATTAGTTCATGTCTGAATTGAAACACTTGTTATTAGAGTAAGACTTCTACTAAAACTCATGAATAGAGAAGATTAATTCCCTGTTATGTTTTCACAGACCATTCCAAGGACTGTAGTGTATGACAAGAAAACTAGAACTAATATACTTCAATGGCCTGTGGAGGAAGTGGAGAAACTCAGGTTGAAATGTATTGAGTTCAATGGCGTAGAGCTTGGACCCGGATCAATCGTGCCACTGAATATAAGCTCTGCTACACAGGTTCATGTTACATATATTTTAATACAATTGTCGGATTATTATTGTAAACATGTATTAATTAATAATAGTCCACTTACATGTACCCGTTTGATAATGGTGACAGTTGGACATAACTGCCACATTTGAGGTAGATAAGGAGGCATTGGAAGGGACACTTGAAGGCGATGTCGGCTACAATTGTAGTACTACTGGTGCTGTTGTGAGAGGCACTCTAGGACCATTTGGCCTTCTGGTTATTGCTGATGATTCGCTATCTGAGTTTACACCGGTGTATTTCTACATCTCTAAGGACATTGATGGCACTTATAAGACCTTCTTTTGTTCCGACGAAATGAGGTTGGTTTCTTCAACTATATTAGGAACGCAAAAGTGGGTCCCATATAAGTAGGTCCATTTGGAATCTCTTTAATTTTCTAAGAAATGTATTCTTGTTTTTGATTTTCAAAATTTTTGAAAATAAAAACAGAAGCATTACCAAATGGGCTTCCTAGTGTTTATATTGATTATGATCAAGCTAACAAGAAATTATTTTTTACATGAGATGGTGTTAATCGTATGCAGGTCATCGAAGGCTTCTGATGTTAACAAAAATGTTTATGGAGGCTTGGTCCCTGTGCTAGATGGCGAAAAATTATCTATGAGAATATTGGTATGTAAAATCATTAAATTGTATGTAAAATTCAGTTTCAAATCTTATTAAGTTGTTTTTCCTATAAAATTTCATTTTTGGGGGATTAATATATGAACCTAAATGGTTTAAAAAAAAATAAATTAGGTTGATCATTCCATTGTGGAGAGCTTTGCTCAAGGAGGAAGAACAGTGATCACATCGCGAATCTATCCAACAAAGGCAATTTATGGAGCAGCGCGAGCATTCTTGTTCAACAACGCTACAGGAGTGAGCGTCACAACATCGCTCACGATTTGGGAAATGGATTCTGCAGATATTCAACAATTCCCCTTTGAGTCAGATGATGTAATGTTGCTTTAGTCAAACCATCTTGTTATATTCGTCAATTGTTTGGTGTTTGGTTGTTGGGAAAATTTGAAGTAGAAGGGAAAATGTAGAATCTTGCTGCAACCAAAATGATATTATATTATTCCATTTTTCTGAAGGGTTGCCAGTTTGTTTTAGGCATGTTGTTTGGTTGGCAATCTCCATTGTATTTCATCTCTAAACAATAATTATTGAAGTGTTGAGAATTTCAATTGTCATGAATGCAAAGCATTGGTTGTTTGGTTAGCTCTGCCTAATCTATGTTGGCCACCAAAATGCAAGTAGTTCTTTTTAATTTATGTATCCTTTCAATGAGATAGCTCATTATGCATGGTCTTTCTTTCTAGTGCTTTAACATGTATCTGTTCATGTTGGAAATTATGTCAGACTTAACCCGACCCATTACTCATGGAGCGTCTACATGACTTATAGATAATTTACTTATTAAATAAATAAGATAATTAAAGGATTATCTTTGGAAGTGTTACAGTGGTAGTGAGAGTCTACAACTTCACTTCTATCAGCAAAGAATCTCCATATATCTTATATAGAGAAAATAATATACGTATTATTGGTGTGGGAGTTTATCCAGAAAAATCTTTGCAAAAAATATTTCTCTCTTTGTTCTTCCCTCCTAGGTCACTATTGTAGAACCAAGGGATTTTGAGAGTGGATAATATATTGCGTAACTCTGGTAGTTTCTCAATTGATGACGAAGGGTTTTACGGACAAGGCTCGTAATTCAAATATTCCAATCTAAACCATTTCTGCTTCAAATAATTTGATTACCCGCATATTTTCCTCCATTGGTATTAGAGCCATGATTGCTTGTTTTTGCCTCATGATTTGCATGCCATACATTGGTTTTATCCATTTTCAATTCAATATTATCTGTTTTACTATTGTTGAATATTATGGCATGTCGAAAAGGTTTTTGAAAACTCTAATTTTTACAAAACTCCATTACAATAGATTTTTTAACTAAAAAATCAGTACAAAAAAATTGTTTTCAATAACAAAAATTAACATATTTTGAAATGAGCTTTCCATCCATATAAAATGGGCTTTAATCGGAATAAAATTGAAAAATATATGGTGTTTCAAAGATTTTTAGGCCAAAATTGCTATTTTTAAGAACTTTTGGGAAAACAGGTCCAGAAGCCGGATAAGTGCGGCTTGACTTGGCTCGTCGCAACTTGGTGTGCTTCCTGATGTTAGCGCTGGATAAGAGCGGCTCAGCTTGGCTTGTCGTAACTCGGCGCGCTTCCTGACGTTAGCATGACGTATCTTAGAGCAATCAGTGCGACACAGCTCAAGCATGGTGTGACTCAACGCGGTTTTGCAACCAACACGGATGACGTCAGTGCATTGTATGTGGTTGACGTCATTAACACGTGAGGTGAGCACGTGTGTACACATGCCACGTGGCGTATGTAGCTTCTACTACACGGGTAGAGCAGCTTCCATAGCGCGTGTGTGGCACGTGTGCACGTTTCTCGAGGCGTGTGCGGTACATGTTAGGCGTGTGTAGATTCCCTGATATTTGTTATATTTTTCTATGTAATTGATTTGGCCATTGTTTTTTGGAATTAATTTATATTGAATTTTCTTTGAATATTCTCACATATTTATATAGATTTTAATTCTGAAAATTACAAAAAATTAAAAATATAATTATGAAAATTATAAAAAAAAATTAAAAATTCTAAAAATTAAGAAAATTTTAGAAAATTATTTTTTTGCTTTGTCAATAATCATGCATAATTTGTTAATTCCTTTTAGTTGTTTTAGCATTATTTTTTGTGTTATTAAATTGTGAAATTAATTAATTAATTTTTTAATATATATTAGTTGAGAACTAATATATATTTTTGAGTCTTAGATCTTCATGACTACACTTTTTTCCTTAGTATGAATTGTAATTTGACCTCCATTCTTTGGCCATTTGTTTATTGATTGATGTTTGTATGTATGGATGGATGGAGGTAATGTTGGTAATTTTTTGTGCACATGTTCATAAATTTATTTTTATATTGTTAGAGGTAGACTTCACAAATGTATTGATGAAGTAGTATCCCCAAGTTATTTTTTCTTAGAATCAATGTAATATGATTCTTTTGGGTTGTAATTATTTATTTTTTAGATGTATTTTTTAATAGCCATGTAAGGGGATATGTTTCATTGTCACCACTACATTTCAAGGTTGCCTTAACATATTGTACCATATTACCAAAAGGGATTCAAGTGGAGCCCACGAGCAAAATTGTGTGGCGCATTTTTGAACTCATATATTATGCATGATTTTATGTTGTAGAATTAAGAGATGTTTTTGCCTATTAAATAATTCAAAATTAATTGGGTACTATATTTTAACTCACATAGGTGGAGATGATTACGAGCTTAACGAAGTTTTCAATCTCCCTATGTAAGTGGAAATATTGCATACCAGTGGTGTTTCGGGAATAAATTTTTTAAAAGTGTGCGAATGTCATACCCTATGTAATCAATGTAGTGAAATGGCCTCTAAGAATGTTGTTACCAACCTCACCAAAGATGAAATGTGATAGTTGTTTTTGGCAGGTCGCTCAAGCGGTCATTTTGTTACTTGAGCAAAGATTGTAAGCTCTCAATAGTTTGCCATTTTATAGGTGAGACAGCTCGAGTGGTGAAAGTGGTCGCTCGAGTGTATATTTCATGCTCCAAGTATTTTCACTGAAGCTCTGCAAAACTTTGGGGACCTCACATTTACCGGTCAGGCGATCTTGAAATTTTGTTGGTTGCTCGAGAAAAGAAAATTCGCTCAAACGATCTGTTCGGGAGATGTAACGCCCCAAATTTCTAGCACAAATGATAATACAACAATCATGGCTCTGTAGACACCCCATTTTTGACCGACCTCAAGACTTGGACATCATCGTTTGAACACTCGGTGATCATCCTTGTTCGTGTTCGTCTTGAGTTCCCGGAGGTCTCGGCTACGCGCCTGCCTCAGGATCTCTCGACTCGACTGTTTTGTGTCTGGTTTTGCACCAAACACTTGTTGTTTTGCTTCTGATGGTGGGAAGTAGCTTGTAGGCTATCCCCATACCTCACCGGCCATGGCTTGAGGCCACCGGCCTTGTTTCCTTGCCACCGGCCATTGGTGATGGCCGATCGGCACTATTTATGGTCAGTCGGCATTGTGTTTGGTCGGCCGGCCGCTGTTTCTGATCAATCGGCCACTTTTCCTAGCCGAGACCTTTTCTTGAGAGAGCTTGACCCTCTTGAACCTTTTTTAGCTTCTTGAGGAAGCTTGAACCTTCATTTACCGGTCAGGCGATCTCTTTGAAATTTTGTTGGTTGCTCGAGAAAAGAAAATTCGCTCAAACGATCTGTTCGGGAGATGTAACGCCCCAAATTTCTAACACAAATGATAATACAACAATCATGGCTCTTTAAGGAAAACCGAATATAAATCTCCAAACTTATATTACATGATACAATAGTTCTTCATGCAACAATACATTAATCCAACAACAAGTAAATACCCCCAAGGGTTTACAAGTTTCCAAGGCTTGAGCCTAGTTACACAAAACGGTTATTCAAACTCACACACATACAGCCCTTGGCTTACACACCGAGTCACAGCAAAATGAGAGTCTCATACTCTCAACACAAATTTCTCGCCTTTAGTTAGGCTGCATCACCACATCTTTTCCTGCACAAAAATCCTGTACGGTGAGCATAAAGCCCAATAGGAAATCCTTAACAAAGTATATACATTTTATATAAGTCTCAAGAGATGAAATGAGAATGCCATGCTGTGCCCTTTTGAAGATAAATCACATTTTTATCTTTTAAAAGCCATCATACTCAATGATGTCATGCAATTTCAATTGTTCAAAACTTAACAATTTATTTCAAGGGCGGTAAATAGAACTCTGGTGATTCGTAGGTCGGTATTTGCAAGTAGACTATACAAGTATTACCAAATTGTCATTTTTACCGGTATTAACCGGAAGGCTCGACACTTATCCGCGTGGATTTTTGGTCTTTTAGCCCGGACTTTTAGGCCAACTTATTCAATATCATCTACACCACCTATCAAGACTTACCAACGTATTTACCGCAAAACCATTTCATAAAAACTTGTTTCTCAACATTCTTTTCTCAATACAAGTTTTCAAATCAACTTTCAAAGGTTAATATAATCAAATGAATTGTCATGCCAATAACACAAGATGAATATAAATACTTTTATTCCAATTCATAATCCAAGGAATAACACAATTCCTTCTTCTCAAGTATCCTCAACAATTAGTCATTTCAAGACTATTTCAACATTTTCAACATTTCAAGACTATCATTCATGGATTTTCAGTTTCTTTTAAAAAAAAATCCCCAAATTCTAGTTTTCTCACCAAAACTATACAACTCAAATATTTTGAAAGAGAACTTTCCAAAATCATCTTTTCTTCAATCAACGAAGATCAAAACCCATAAGATCATTTTAAAAGAACAAGAGACAAACCCACTTTCAAAATCGCTCAACTTCTTGAATCAACAATCAATTTTCAAAGCTATCGAAAGATGATTTCAAAAATCATATAGATCTTGCAAAAATATATATATAACTCTAAGAAAATCCCTACCTCAAGTTTTGAAGAAGAAATGAGATGAAACCCCCAAAATCAACGGTGTTGAAACTCGATCTTCACCGCACACAATGAAGCCTTCGAGAAGTTAACCAACTTTGATGAAGAACCTATGGCAGAACTCTAATAGATCTTGAGAAATCAAGGTTTTGATCTAATTTGGCGTAGGAAAAGAAA
>NW_021033360.1:17759-37973 GCF_004153795.1 Camellia sinensis | reverse complement strand
AAAAGAGAAAATCATACAAAATATGTCGTATTCAATATCTGGATTATTTGTCATCCCAACCGAACTATCACTGCTCGGTGTGGGTTCCCAAAACACTCAGAAGATTAAGAAAGGCAACTTTGTATGGGAGATTGTGCAATTTTTCAGAGTAAGCAGAACAGTTCAAAGCAGTAGAGGGTCAAACTTGGTGACATGGCAGTGACTTTCGAGCGGAGCGAGCGCGCATTGCATTGAGCCCCCTTCCCGAGGCCCCCCAGTTACTGCTTCATTAAATTAGTTAAATTTGCTTAATTAAATTTAATTGGTCTGCTAAATAATTAATTAGCTTGTAGCGTTAATAATTTGTATTATTCTTTTTAGTTTTTCCCTCCGAGACGCGAGGATGAATTGCTATAAAAGTGTGGGTGCCGTCGTTGCTGCATGCCCAACCCCCACTTCTTCTCCCTTTTTTATTTACCTTTACTTCTTGATGGTAGTATTAGACCACTGTTTTCACTTTAGCATACCTTATGCCTATTCATCGTGCCATTCATTCATTCAGTATCGCATGCCTCCAGGCCGGCGCATACATACTAACGCATAAGTATTTCAAATCTAACCTGCAAGAGTACATGTACTTGTGCATTTCACATGCTCATTTACTAGGAACTAGCCGAGCCTACTCTAGTGACATTCCGCATGTGTACATTAGCCATCTTAACATTGAACTAGGCATATAATGGCAGTGTGATTACAACTGGTTTCTATTTTGGCTTGGAAGTACTAGGTGACGCTCTTTATGGCTTTAGCATGCCGCATGCGTTTGTGAGTTGTGCCATAATTGCAATGATACCATGAGGCTAGCTGCTTCATGTGATATAACTGCTGAAATGCCTCGTGTATTGGACGCATGTCTTAAAAATAACCTAACACTTGGGTAGCCAGATATAATGCAATTAAATTAAAACTGCTGCAGTTTTTAAGCCCCTAGATAGTAGCAAAACCCATCTTTTTCTAAAAAGCCCAAACTCGACAGGGTGGCCAAACCTGCATTTTAGCGGTCATATGAAATCCTAACTTGCGGAAGTAGCAAACCATTTTCAAAACAAGCGCATGAAACTGTTTGTCTCCCAATTTATGAGCAGATTTTATGGTGCTATACTTGTTTGCTGTGCGCATAACATAGTAATTCTAGGCCTAATAACCGCGTTAAAATAGAACACATAACGTTTTTTAAAAAAGGATATCCACGGCTTAGGTAGAGGCCGATCTTTGGATCGGGCGATGGAGGGGCGTCTCATAAGCTGAACCTTCCCCAATCGCTACCCTAGCAATAAAACCCGCAGTCGAGCAGCGGCGGCAACTCCGAAGTGATGACGGACATGTGGCCTTTGCACCGAAGTCAGGGTTTTCCTAAAATTCCCCCAAAATAATATTTTTTTAGGGTCAGCGCGACTTCTTCCTTGTTTTATTTTTTTCTTTTGGGGGGCCCAAAGCAGTCCTCCCATTGTTATGGGCACTTCTTTTTCAAAAAAAATCTTGTTCTTTCCAAAACGATTTTTGCCGGATTTATTCATAGGTATCTCTTTGCGGTCAGAAATTTTAAGAACGGGACCACAAATCGCACTTGTCCCGCAACTATAGCGAAGGCCCACTGGCGCGTCACAGCTCTTTTAAGAAACCCCGCAATATAAATCTCCAAAACTCTTACAATTCATAGTGAATACAATAGTCTTCATGTAACAATACATTATTTCCAACAATAAGTAAAAATAAACAAATAAAATACCCCCAAGGCCGTTTACAAGGACTTTCCAAGGCTTGAGACACTCGGTTACACAAAACGGTTATTCAAGACTCAACACACATACAACCCTAATGGCTATACACAAATCGCAGTCACAGCCAAAATGAGAGTCTCGTACTCTCAACAAAAATTTCTCGCCTTAGTTAGCGCGCATCACCAACATCTTTTCCCTAGACAACTACAAAAAAATCACCTATATAGGCAGTGATTGCTATAAATGCCTCAATAGGACAATCCTTAACAACAAGTAATAACATTTTATATAAGTCTCAAGAAGATGAAAGTGCACATGCATGCTATGTCCTCTTTTTGCATAATAAATCATATTTTTCATCTTTTGAAAGCCATCATACTCAAATGATGTTCATGCAATTTTCAATTGTTCAAAACCTCTAACCAATTTTATTTCAATGGGCGGTAAATACAAACTCTTGCGTGATTCGCTTTAGGTCCCTCTTTGCCAAAGGCCCACCATATACAAGAGTATACCTACCCAAATTGTCAATTTAATTTTTTTACCATTTGGGCATTTTAACGAAAGGCTCTGTCACCACCTATCCGCGTGGATTTTTAGGTCTTATCAACCCCCGGACCCTCAGGGCAAACTATTATTCAATTACATCTACATCACTCTATCAAGACTTTAACCAACGTATTAATCCCAAAACCATTTCATAAAAATGTGATCTCAATATCTTATTCTTTTTACTCAAATACAAGAATTTTCAAATCATACTTCAAAAGGTATTAATGTAATCAAATGCAATTGCTTATCGCCAATTAAAATCTAAGGAATGAATAATACATCTTTTCTAATTCCAAATTTCATTTTATATCCCTAGTAGATAGCGAATAAACACTTAATTCTCTCTTTTCCAAGTTATCCTCAACAATTAGTCATTTTTATCAAGACTATTTCTAAACGTTTTGAACAATAATATTCCAAAATGAACAACAATTCTCAATATTCACTGTAAAACTTCATCATTTATATAAATATAAATAAAGAAAAGTTCTTTAAATATCCATTTATTTTGGCACACAAAATAATATTTATAATAGAGTATCATCATGGATTTTTCAATTTTCTTCTTTTAAAAAAAAATCCCCAAATTCTAGTTTTCTCACCAAAACTATACAACTCAAATATTTTGAAAGAGAACTTTCCAAAATCATCTTTTCTTCAATCAACGAAGATCAAAACCCATAAGATCATTTTAAAAGAACAAGAGACAAACCCACTTTCAAAATCGCTCAACTTCTTGAATCAACAATCAATTCAAAGCTATCGAAAGGATGATTCAAAAATCATATAGATCTTGCAAAAATATATATAACTCTAAGAAAATCCCTACCTCAAGTTTTGAAGAAGAAATGAGATGAAACCCCCAAAATCAACGGTGTTGAAACTCGATCTTCACTGCACACAACGAAGTCCTCGAGATGATAACCCAATTTGATGAAGAAGCAATGGCAAAACTCAAATGGATCTTGAAAAATCAAGGTTTTTGATCTAGTTTGTGTAGAGAAATGTAGAGAGAAGGGAGAGGAAATCTTTTTAGAGAGAGATATACAAAAGTGATCTGAAATATCTGATTCACGAACTAATATAACATGGTCCACTTGAGCGTGGAAAGCCCTGCTCGAGCGTCGAATACACTTTCCCAGTACTTTTGCAGACAGGTCAAACTTTTGGAATCAAACATTCTCCGCTCGAGCGTATAAACGTCGCTCGAGTGGACAAGCAACTTCGAATGCATTTTTCATTTTTGCTTTGGCGAGCTGACCGGGCAGCTCGACCTCCGTAAGCTTTATAGGGTGACTCGACCCTCGATATACTCAATGAAGTGGAAAAACATGAAAGAATTAACTTCCGATACAACTCTGTAAGGCACAATTCGGGTTGGATTCGCATCTAAAGGTTTGGAGACATTACCTGTTCCAAACATACCACTATAACCCGATAACCAAAAATAAGGGGAATACAAGGGAAACTAAGATACGTAACACCGTTCAAAACCATACCAAGCTGAGCCCGGAACACCACAAGAGACGGGTCAAAATCGGGATCACTATAGGAGAGCTCACTTAAAAATCGATCTAACTCATTCCTTCCTTCCTCACTTTTCCAATTGTTCTCTCTCTCTCTACCACCCATTTCGAAACTTGAATACCCCAAACACTTGATTCCTTCAATTTTTACCTTCAATCCTCCTTAGATCGTTCAAGATAATCGAAGAACAAGACTAGTTCAAGATATCTACCGATTATTTAACACTTCCGTCAGAGTTTCATGTGGATTCTCATCTTTAGCTTCTATTTTTGAGGTAAGGGTGTACTTAACTTGTTATACCTATAGTTTGGGACTCATATGTGGTAATTTCATTAGATACTCATCATATATGTACATATATATATAGACCATTGTGTTAGTGAAGGGATTGGACAATAGTGAAATGTTTCAAGGTTTTGAAAAGATTTGTACTTAATATCGATGACCAATGTTGTTTGTGAAGAACACTAGCATCAATTTCATGAGATGGAGGAAAATCCCTAAATTCTATATAAACCCTAGCTTTGGAAATTGTTCAATAAAAAGGTGTGATGACCGGGTGCGCTACTCATTTTGTTTTTTTTTCCTCGTTTAATTTTGGGTTTGTTGTGCTCGGAAGTTTTTCTCAAAATTTTGTTCTTGTTTATTCCAGTGTTGAATTTCACTTGTTTCAGAGGGTGCGAGGTCAGGTCCTAAAGGTCTGGAGTTGAGTCGAGAAAATTTTGGGTTGGAGGACCAGGGGCGCACGTGCGGGGCCTTGGGCCACACGTACGGGAGGTGAGGCCACACGTGCGGAATACAGGGAAAAAACCTGGGTTCATACTGAAATAAAAGCACGTGGAGCAGCAGGTGCGGGAAAGAGAGGGCCGTACGCATGGGGATGAAGGCTGCACATGCGAAAGGCACGCTACGCACGTGCGGGAAGGACACCGCACGTGTGGGCGACGCTGTGTCGGAAATTCAGTCTTTTTCTTCTTTCTTAGGCTATGTGTATATCACTTTTGTATATCATTTTCTCACTCTAAAATCAACTTTTGCTCCTCATTCTCTCTAAAACCTCCACCAAAACATCTTAAAACTTTGATATCTTTGGATTCATTAGAGTTTTGACCCAACTTCCTTCATTAAATTTGGAGAGCTAACCGAGAGCTTCATCTTGTGCAGTGGAGATTTGATTTCAGCACCGTCAAATTTGGGGGTTTCTCATCTTTTGTTCTTCAAAACTTGAGGTAGGGATTTTTCTTAGAGTTATATATATATTTTGCAAGATTATGTTGATGTAGGACTCTTTGAAAAGTGTAGTGATTTTGATTTTGGTTCATATGAAAGGATGATTGCAAAAAAAATGGGTTTACACCTTGTTTTTCTTACAATATTTGATAGCTTGACTATGTTATGAGAAAGGATGATTTGGGATGAGATTCCCTCTTTGAAAAATGAAGAAATGATGAGTTTAGGCAAAAACCTAGAACTTGAGATTTTGTGAGAGATGTTGAGAATTTGTGAATGTTTATCTATTACAATGTTGAAATGAGTGAGTAATTGAGAAATCTCTTGTTTTACTTAGTAAATGGTAAATTTTCTTGAAATATGAGAATCATTGATTTTGGGTGATTGATGCACTAAAATGTGACATAATCATGAAATGATAAGTTTGTTGAAAATGCTTGGGTATGAAAATGTTATTATTCTTGGAGGGTTCATATGGATATGTGATGATCTTGTGAAATGCATTGGATAGAGAAATGGAAATGTTTGATAACAAATGGAGCATTTGTGTGAAAGTCTTGTAAATGGATAACTATTGCATCACATGGATAATTGTTGCATGGGCATTTCAATATATTGCTTGTTATAAAATCTTGAATTGGGATTTGAAACCTTACATTGAGAAAGAAATATTGTGAAATGAGTTTCATTGAAATGTTTTGGGGTGAATACGTTGGTAAGTTTGGTTAGGAGATGTAGATGAAATTGATTAAATTGGCCTGAGTGTCCGAGGTGAAAAACCAAAAACACGGGTGGAGGAGGTACCATGTGCCTACCGGTTAGCTACCGGGAAAGTGGGGATTGGGTAGCGCTAGTTATGCCTACTTGTAGATACCAACCTAGGGATTACCTAAGTCATATTTACTGCCCTTTAAACTAAATTGTAAATTTCTGAATTATTGAGATTTCAAATTATTTTCGAGCATGTTAGTTTTCAAAAGATGAAAGATGAAATCTTCTTTTAAATGGCATATCATGGCATGCGCATTTCATATTGGGAATCCTGTATAAATGTATATACTATGTTAAGAATTCTCTATCGGGCTTTATGCTCACCCCTATGGGATTTTGGTTCAGGAAAGGAGGTGGTGAACCCGCCAATCTAGGGCGTGGATAAATGTATATAAAGCACAAGGCTCTGTTTTGTTGTGATCATATTTGTAAGCCTGGGGCTATAACTATTTGAGTCTGAGAGACTATTTTTGTGTAAGCTTGCTTAAGCCTTGGAATTTGTAAGCCCTTGGGGGCATTTTATTTATTTTTCAGAGTTGGCGTTCTACATGCTATAGATTCATGTATTTCATATCATTGAATATATAATTCGCATGTGGGACTATTTTGTACAAACTTTAATGATCAATGTTATGATGATTTAGGGAATTGCTATTATTCTATAATGAATGTTAGTCGATGTACCTAGTTTATGTTGGTGAATTTGGGGTGCTACAAAAGGGATTTCTCTTAATTGATTTCAAAAGTATGAAATTGAAGGTAATTGCTTAACTTTGAGGTGGAAATGTATGATTTGAAATCCTTTTCTATATACACCTTGTGTTGGTGATGATTGTTAAATGAACCATGGTTATTATTGAAAGGTGAAATAGTGAATTGTGTGCATTGAAATCATTTTAGGGGAAAACTAGAATTTACAAATTCATGCATCGTATGCATTATCAAATTTCTTTTATGATACAATAATGGTGTGAACAATGGGAAGTTGAGAGGGGGTAAATAGTCTATGAGTCCGAGTAGTGAGTCGGGTGGTTTTGAGTTGTGTATTGTATTTGGTACCCTGGCGGAGAGTCAAGGTACCCAATTGCCCTATCTACGCATACTACCGGATGAATGTGGGAAAATGTTTATGGGTGTCCATGAGCCCGCCATTTCTGAAGTCGGCAAATGTAGAAAAACATAGTTTTGGGTGTTTGCATCCCCACCATTTCTGGAGTCGGCAAATACAGAAAGGAAAAATGTTTTCAGGTGCCCATCGCCCCGCCGTTTCTGGAGTCGGCAAATGTGGGACTATTTTAAGTATACAAAACCGATATTTATGTATGTGTTTTGAATTTCGACTCTTACTTGGAATGTCATAGTATATTTACCACCCCGTCTGAACTCAGGAAATGCTAACTTAACCTACATATTACTCATCTTATATTCATGCATAAAGGCATCCATACATATACATAATAAAATTTATCAAATGTTGCACTGCATGATCATGTGTTTTTCAATTAATGTTATAACCTGTTAAGTGCATTACCTACTGAGCTTTCGCTCACCCCAAAGCTAACCAATTTGAGGAAATAAAGATGAAGTGCCTCCTAAATGAATATTTTGTGTTGAAGAAAACTTTTGAGATGTGAAAGCTCATGCTTGAAATCATATTATGCGTATGCTAGGGATAGTTTTGGATTACTATGTGTAGACATGTATTTTGATGTGACAAGGAACAAATTTTGAGGAAAAGATAAACAGTAGCTGATTTTGTTATATCATTCCTTACTAGTTGAACTATTTTATTTTGTTTGTAAGTGTAATGAAACTATGTTGTAAAGCTTGGAAATAGTTCAAAAGGGAAGGAATGTTGTTAATGCTATGTCATTACGATTTTATTTTGTTTGTGTTGTCTGTGTTCTTGATCTTGTGTTTGTAATGCCCAGGTGAAAACAGGGAACAGGGAGGTTCATTTGTCAGGGCATTACAAGAAATCTAATATTTGCTTAACAAACAAGAAGTCATAGAAAATTGAACAACCCTTAAGTTTCGATTTGAAAAAATGATCACTGACCAACATTGTCATGACACGGAGAGCCATTAGAATTGGGTCAATGAAGATCGATGCGAGCGCTATACTATATTTAGTAGCATACATAATAATCTCACAAGGGAGTCTGAGACAAACCCCATTGCTTAAGACATGTGGAATCAACTGAATATTACCTATGGGACCACACTTGTAACCGAGTTGCTTGCTCTTATTTTGAAATTTGAGCAATTTGGGCTTGAAGTGAAGCACTTAGGGTCGCATCGTAGCGTTGTCCTTGTTTCCCAAGTAGGGCAACGTCAGGTATTCAGGCCTAAGCGCAACAAACAAGGAAAACGTGGTGGTGTAACTAGTAACCTTGGTCCTAAGAAAGGTAATGTGGGAAAGTGCCATTGAGGTAGGAGAACTGGAAATAAAAACAAGACTAAAGTCAAGTGCTATAACTGTGTCAAGTGCTATAACTGTGGGAAGCAAGGTCACTTTACAAAGAAGGTAGACCTTTCACTTAACTCATTAAATACTTTTGTTTGTTCACATGTATGTGTTGCTAATTCTCTCCATGGTCGGATTATAGTTAGAAGCAATCCCCCACAGAATGAAAGAAAGAGTTGAGTTCGTGAATTACAGAAAGATATTTGTTGGCAAGTAGTACGTTACTTTGGGTAATGGAACTCGAGAGGATGTCCTTGGAGTTGGTTCTTATTAGCTCGAGACGTGTCTGGGGCGCACTTTACTCCTCCACGATGTGCTTTATGCACCTGGTATCTAATGTAATTTTTTTTATTTATTATCAATTATTACTTTGTTTGGATTTGGTTTTAGTGGTAGTTAGTTGGATACATATTTGAATAAGGGCTTGTATGGACAAGGTTTTCTTTCTAATTGTTTGTTTATGCTAGATTTGAATTTTTTTCTCATATTCTTATGTGTCTTGTGATAATGATATATTAAAATTCTATTAATTGGCATGCTAGACTTGGTCACATAGGAATAGATAAAATGACTAAACTAGCTAAAGAAGGCCCGTTGGGGCATCTTGCTATTGTAAATCTTCCTATATGTGAGTCTTGTTTGGCAGGAAAGGCCTGTAGGAAGCCTTTTGGAAAGGCACCTAGGATTTTATATCCTCTAGAGTTAGTCCACTCTGACATTTGTAGACCTATAAATGTAAAGGCATGCCATGACGCTTCTTATTTCCTTATATTTGTTTATGACTATTCATGGTTCAATAATGTCTATTTGATATCACATCGCTTTGAGACATTGGATTTCTTCAAGCACCTTATTGCATTGGTTAAGAATCAGGCAGGCAGGAAATTGAACATCCTTTGAATGGATCGAGGGTGTGAATATTTATCACATTAGTTCTAGGGACTGAGTGAGGAAAATGGGAATGTAGGCAGTTAACGATTCTAGGCAGTTTGAAACAAAATGCTGTAGTAGAGAGACTGAATTGCACTTTGCTTGAAATGGCTAGATTGATGATGACACAAGTCAACCTCCCTATATCTTTTTGGGAGGATGCTCTTATGACTACTGCCTACATCCTTAACCGTGTGCCTTCAAAGTTTGTTCCAATGACTCCATATGAGTTATAAAAAGGTGCAAAACCTGATTTGGAGCATTTGTGGCTTGGAGTTGTGCGAGTTTTGTTCACAATACTTCTCATAAGTATGGAAAGTTAGGCTCTAGAGAAAATAAACAAGTGTTTGTTAGATACTCAGAATGCTCAAAGGGTTATGTAAAGTATGATGAACATCCCTATAGTGGAATGACTAAAACTGAGCTGTGAGATGTCAGTTTCATTCAGAGTGAATTTTCTAGTATTGGTGAAGTAAAGAAATATATTGTGCTATTCGAGTTGTAGGAGTCTAAGGAAGTCACACCATCTTTTGCGAGGATGGAGAATTAGAGACTCATCTTGAAATTGCCAAAGATAGTAAGAGTGCTTTACCTTCTAATGAGAGTGTTTCACTAGAAAATCCCAGTTACATAAAGGTAAACGTGGAATCATTTATCGTCATCTTATACGATTAAAGGAAAATCTTTCATGTGTACTCCGTTGGATCATGATGAGTCTGCTTCGTACTAGAAGCGTTAGTTTCATCAAATGCTAGCAAGTGGATGACTACTATGAAGGATGAAATGAGTTCTATGGCTCGGAACTAAATTTCAGAGTCGGTTGATGTAGACACCCCATTTTTGACTGACCTTAAAACTCAGACGTCATCGTTTGCGCACTCGATGATTGTGCATGTTTATGCTCGTTTTGAGTGCCCGAAGTTCTCGGCTGAGTGCCTTGTCTTTGAGCCTTTAACCCTCTGTGTTTTGGCCTTATTTTTGGGCCAAACCTTGGTGCCTCTTGCCTGGACAGGGAAAAGGCATTGTCAGCCACTTTTGGCACTTGTCGGCCACTTTTCCTCCTTGTCGGCTACTTGATGTGGTTGGTCGGCTAGAGGAGGTGGCTGGCCGGCCACCTGAAGTGGCCGACGGTCAATTTTCTCCTTTTTCAGATATTTTATGTCCCAGCTGTTGATAACTGAAAGCCTCCTCTATACATGTGTATGGAGGGATGAACGCAAGCTTTTGGCTTGGATTTCTATATAAGAAGAGGTCTCTTCCCCATTTTGAGGGTTACAAAATTTTGTAAGCATAATTTCTTCCTCTCTCTCTAGAATTCTCTCTCTCTCTCTCTCTCCCCCTATTTTGTGCTTGAAAGTGAGTTTTTTCTATACATTTGCACTAGGACCCTTAGCCAAACACCTTCACCTTGGAGCTGAGGTTCTTGAACGTCTTGTTTGAGCTCTCAAAGCTGGTTTTAGTTCAGAATTGCACCTGTTTTAGTGTTATGCTTCAAAGGTAAAGGCTTACCTTTTTTAAGCTTTATTTTAGTTGCTTGTTTGGTCACCTTTGCGTGTTGTTTTTGGCCTAGTTTTCAACTATAAAAACTCCATTTTTAAGGTTTAAAAATGGTAGTCTAAGGCCTTTTTGGAGTTAGGGGTAGTCCACCTTCTTTTATAGCTTGTTTGCTAAGGTGTTGTGCTCTTTTTCAAAGCTTTTAAAACAACCTTTTTTGGCCTTTTAACCACTGAATTCCAGGGGAATTTCAATGGCAAAAAGTATGTTTTGAGGTCCAAAATATGAGGGGGTGGCCTCCCCTCCATGTGTCTTGTTTGTATGTGTAGATGGCCTAACATGTGAGTATGTTTTTCTACCATTTTGTGACTTGATCTTAGCATGTTTTTGCTATTATTTTGGCATGATTTAGCTCTATTTTGAGCTGTCTTGGTCATATGAGGCTTGCTTTGTATAACTATAGTGTAATTGGCTTCACTAGCTTTGTGCTTTTAGGCCTCTAACATGCCGTGCATGTGTTGATTGCATGATATAGCATCATTTTATATATGATTTCAGTGCATATAGCCTTGTCACACTCTCACATACTTCACTTTTTCATTGCTTTTGAGAGTTGTGTTTTGAGCCTAGCTTGCGAGCCAACACATGAACATGTTTTTGTAGCTTTTGTGCTTCAATTCCAGCATGATTTAGCCACTATTTTGGCATGTTTAAACTTTGTCCAGAGCAGGTTTGGTCATTAAGGCTTGATATTACATGCCTCTAGTGTAATGCTCTTCACTAGTATAATGCTTTTAGCTTTCGAACATGTCTTGCACGTGTTGCTTGCATGATTTAAGGTCTTCAGCATGCCATTTCAACATCAAAAAGTCTACAACCTCCCTCATTTTTTCATTTTTCTATTTGTTTTGAGGGTTGGTTAACCTTATGGTTGTGTTTAAGCTTGAGATAGAGCTTGTGCTCAATGGCTTTAACCCTCTTTTGAGGGTTCCTTCTAGCCAAAGGCATGATCTCTCTTATTTCTTAAATCATCCTTTGGTTGACCCCTTTCTCATTAGAGGACTTTCACATTGGACTTAACCGGTAAAAGAATGACTTGGTAATGTAGAATGTGTAAACAAGAATTGGACAAGTAAAACACGACAAAGATAAGCATGTTGTGTTTGCATTGCATTGTGTTCAATCGGACGTTATATTGAACACAAGGTGGATTGGTCCATTTCATACTCAAAGTTATGAAATGAGCCAATTTCCTTTGTCGCCGTCACCCTTGATCATGCATGATAGGGTGGTGGCCCTTTGAGTCTTATTTGTGCATTCATTAAGCTTGTGCAAGCTTGGTTCTTTAGCCATCATGCATGAAAATGCTTGATTGGTGGCTTGAGAGCCAAATGCTACACTCCTTTGAGCTTGAGAAATGATAAGTAGGGTGGTAGTACACACATTCCTTGAAAAATGCATTGTTTTGCCTCTGTTGTTCTCTGCTGCAGCAAAACCAGAAGCCTAGAAAAAGGGGTGGCCGACCGGCCAGTTAAGGTGGCTGACCGGCCACCGTCCATTTTTTGTGCAAAAGCGTATCTGAGTTAGGGCAGAAGCAGTCTGGAAGTTGGTGTGTTGTTCAAAGATCAAGGTGAGTGCAAACAGAGGCAACTGACGGCAAGGCGATGGATTTTCGGGAAGAAGCCAACCGAGCATGCATGTCTCCCTTGCCTGCGAGGCCACCTTACTTGCTTTAATTAGTTAGTTGTAGCTAATTATTTGATTTGAGTATTGTACTTAATTAGCTTAGCGTAGCTAGTTATTCAATTTCAATTGTGTTGTAATTAATTAGCTTAGAATAGTTGATTAGTTGGTTTGTAATAATTAGCTTATTTTAGTGTAGCTTACCTTATTTATTCGGACCCTCCTTCGCAAGGGCGCAATGTTGTAATAAGTGTGTGTGTGTGTGTGCATGTCTTCCAACCCTACGTCTTTCTCCCTTTCACTTAACCGCTTTCGATGGTTAGATTAGGGTCACGTTTTGATTAGCATACCCTATGCTTTGCATGTTTGCATCATTCATTTGTCTTGCATGCACCGGGCTCGGCGCATCATTCAAGCTGCATCGGATTTCAATACTTATTTGAATACGTGTATGAAATCGTTGCATTCATATGCCATCTTAGATAGCCGAGCCTATTTAATTACATTATTGCATGTGTTGCATTAGGTATTTTAACATAGTTAGGATCATGCATATTTCTAACTAGCTTTTGTTTTGGCTTGGAGTACACTATAAGTTTTACGCTTCAGCATACTTGCATGAGTGTGAGTGTTGCCATGATAGCATGCTTGCCATGAGGCTATTTGCTTATGTGATTAACTGCATGAATGCCTATGGATGAAGGCTTTGATTGCTTGAATTGGAACATTTCGACAAGTGTGAGTTTTAAGCCCACTTTGCGAAATGGCAAATCATGTTGTTTTTAAGCCCACCTGAGGGTGGCAAATCCGCGCTTTAGCCCACTTGTGAGTGGCCCTTTCAAACCATTTTAAAAAACAAACATGAGTCGATTTGTTCCATGTCTTGTAACTTAGTCTATACTTGCTTGGGTGTGCGTCACGTAGTAAAGTTAGCTAATAATTAGAATAAGAACACATGAGGTTTATAAAACAACATATCATGCTTAGTAGAGGCTGATCCTTTGATCGGGCAAGCGGGGGTGCTCATTTTAGGACCTTCCCCTCTTGTACCCAAGTTCCCGAGCCGAGGCAACTTTGGTGATGACGGACACGTGGCCTTTGGCACGAGTCAGGGTTTCCTAAATTTTCCAAAAACAAAATATTTAGGTGGCGACTCTGTAATCTGGCAAAGCAGTCCAGTTTTGACATTATTTGATTCAAAATCGATTTTCCAAAATGATTTGCCGAATTGGACTCTTTGGTGATTATCAATTTCACATTGCACTTGTGTGACTAGATTCAGAACTGTGACAGGAGTCCAAACTGTAGGACCAATTCGAGCTCTCCGAAAGGGGGCGCGAAAAAGTCGAGCTACAGTTTCGGGTGACTCTACTGGGGATTTAGAGAACTTGACTCGAACTCATGATATGTTCTTTTATCTACATTTATGTGTTTCTTTGCATTGCATTTGCATAGGTGCGCCTAAGTCATAGTGTTTGCCATCTGCTATTCCTGAACGGTTTGCCGGAGGCTTGCTTAGAAAAGCGTGTCATAAGGCTGATCGATCACGGGCTCTACCACGATGGGAACACAAACCTTGGATCTGGATCACCGCTGTACTGTTTGATCCTCCTTTCACTTCTTGGTGTTAGGAGAGAGGTATATTAGGTGGTCTTGCAGAGGCACCCTTTTTAACTGATTGACTTAGTTGCATATTGGAAGCCTTAGAGACTGTTCCAAACTAGGACAGGTTGCTCACCTGAATGCAGGATTGTATGAAACCGCATGCGTGCATAGTGAATCCCTAGTTCCTGACAAAACTAGGACAGGGAAACCCTACCCCACCACAGGGGTGTTTTGGCTCTCACTTGCTTGATACGTGCTGTTAGGGTGTGTCTCTATAGGAATGTATGTATCAGTTGCAAGTCTGGGTATCAATCTGAGGACATCAGTGTTTGAGGGTATCAGTATTGTGGCAGAAAATTTGGGGGCAGAAATTAGTGTTTAAGTACAGATTGTCCAGCTTACGATTTCAGCTGTGTGTTGTTTTTATCTAAGCCGAGATACTGTGCGTTTGCTGATTGTTGTTTCCTTTTTGCTTTTTTTTTCTTTTTTTTGCAAGGTAGTATTTTCACCATTGCTTCCAACGAGGCAGTTACCCCCAAGCACTCTGGACCAGAGTAAGGAGGCTTTATCGATCTGGGGATCTTGTGAGAGGACAACCAGTGTTTGCTTTGCTACCCCCGGTTACAAGATGGATGAGAGTTTGGCATAATTCACCAGTTCATCAGTTATCTGTGCTCAGCGAAGTCCGGTTTTCGACTTCTACCTTAAAGAGGGAATATATACCGGTTCTGTCAGATCAACACCCCTCAGTCAGTATAGAGGATATGATGCGTCAACTCCAACAAACCATCGAGGCCATGCAGCAGGACGCTGCTTGCCAAGCAGAGGTTATCGCTCGCCAAACAAAGGTTGTAGCCCAGCAGGCTGAGCTGTTTTCCAGACTTCAACAACAACAACAACCACAACAAGTAGTAGCATCTGCTTCGCGCCCACCCCCACCTAGGGTTCCGATACCCAGGGATATAGATAATGTCCTGGAGAATATGGACATTCCAACAGGTCCAGTCCCACCTCAGATTTCCAAAGCACCGGCCTACCCAACAGACACACCGTTCAAGTTTGAGGTCGATCCAACCGCTTTGAAAGTGAGCAAGCTTGAGAAGCTATTCAAGCGAGCTCAGGGAGTCAACTCGATCCCAGATATAGAGGACGGCTACACAGATTTGGCTGTGACATTGCCGGATAGATTTAAAATGCCTCACATAGACCGCTTTGACGGCTCGGGCGATCATATGGTCCATTTGAGGCTGTTTTCAGATATTCTGCGGTCGATGGGCCTGACTAGACTGCAAAAGCTATCCCTTTTTGGTCGGACCCTGTCGGGTATTGCAGCCATCTGGTATGCTAAACTAGAGGATTCAGTGAAGAGGAGTTGGGAAGAGATGTCCGAGGCCTTTGTAGCTCAATATTCTTACAATACTCAAATCGAGGTCACAACTCGTGATCTCGAGGCCACTAGGCAAGAGCCGAAGGAGGGCTTCTCTGACTTCGTCACCCGGTGGAGGGCCAAGGCCTTCATGATGACCACCAGGCCAGTTGAGAAAGACCAGATAAGGATGGTCGTTCGGAATCTGCAACCGAAGCTACTACAGAAGATGATTGTCTTATCCCTCTATACCTTTGCTGATCTTCATGAGATAGGGGTATAGATAGAAGATGCTATGAAACAGGTCTGATTGACCAGGAGAAAGAGCAGCCCAAGAGGGCCTTTACACGCAGTTCGAATGCAGCTATGAGTAGCAATGTAGCTGCGAGGACTTCTGATGTAGGAATGGTCACCACCACACCAAAAACAACCACACCCTTTACCGGCACATCTGGAGCCACCTCACAACCTGCAAAGTACCCACCTCGGGGCCAAAGGGTTTTCACCCCACTCTACATGTCTCTGTCTGCGGCCTTGAGGGTCCTGATTAGAAAACGACATCTAAAGCCCCTAGAACCACACCCATTGCCAAATCTCCTCCCTCCTACACACAGCCCAGCCAAGTATTGTGCCTTCCATCAGCAGTATGGGCATGATACTGACTTATGCTTTAGACTTCGTTATGAGATTCAAGATCTCATTGACAACAAAGTGATAACGCCTCCTGAGGAGCCAAATGTCACTACAAATCCCCTCCCACCACATAACCAACCCCTTCCTCCACCCAGGTAAGTAAACTTGATCTAAACAATGGTCGTCCCATACGACCCAGCATATACATCACTCCTTCCCACCTGCCTAAGCCGGCACTATTCATCCTAGAAAGCACAGACTTGTGTATGATGAGCATGTCCATATCCCAACTTGAACCCGTGGTGGTGGTTGTGATAGAAGAGGGCATGCCTGAGGGCTCTGTGGGCTTAATTGAAGAAGAGTACAACCCTCGCCGCTTTATTGCACTAGCTGATCAGGCCATGCTGATGGTGGAATTGCCAATGGGGATAGAGGTAAATGTAGTCCGGGAAAACGGCCCAAGCCAGGGGCTGGATGACCTAGCTGAGCTTGAGGAGGACATCGCTAATCTGCAGTTCTTTAATGAACAAGATCCAGGATATGTGAGCATCAATTGGTTTGACCTAAATGGATCAATGGATAATACATGGTGGCTTAGTGATGAGCCAGATATTGATGAGGGGTCTTAATTGAAACAGGGACAGTCAGAAACAAGAACGTCTGCAATGGTCGGAATGGTCGATGACAAAGGGGAATTGCCGGAGAGCACCGGTGCGAAGAATTTTGCTTGAGAATTGGGTAGCATTTGTACAGTAGATACAGAACATGAGGCCACGCTGAAGCGGTTCAAACAAGAAAGGATCGAGACTGATCAGAGGGCTAGAAAAGCCAAAGCCCCCGTGGGGACAGAATGTGTTGTGAATACGGGAACAACTGCAACGGAACCGGACAGTTGTTTGTCGGTTGCCAAGGGAATGTGGTGGAAGACGATAATTTGCGTCTGGTACATACTGATGAGGACTGGGGACAGAATCTCCTGGATGATACGTGGTATACCGAAGAAGTCGACTACATGACTCAGAGTGGGAGGTACTTCAAGCCCCCACATCTGGACCAACCAGAAGCATCAGGGAAAGATAAGGAAACAGAGAAGCAGAAAGACAAACTGTTAGAGGAGGAAGCTGTACTGAAGCAGCTGAAAAAGATTCAAGCAAACATCTCCATATAGGGATTGCTCATGGCCTCACGGGTGCATAGACAAGCCGTCCTATCAGCAATGGATAAGGCTAAGCTCTCTATTGTTACAACCACCGAGCAATTAGTGGGACTGGTGTTCCCAAGTGGCACTTCACCGACTTTGACTTTCACAGATAAAGAATTACCGCTTAAGGGCTCCGAGCACAACAAGCTGTTATACATCTCTATGGAGTGGATATCAGTTGTCTTAGTTGATATGGGATCTGTAATTAATGTGTGTCTGTTGCGTAAGGCCTATGCTATCGGTTTAAAACCGGCAGATTTCGTACCAACAACCCAGCTGATTCGGGCTTATGACAATACCAGTCGGCAAGTGATGGGGATAGTACGGATCAAAACTCAGGTTGGCTCGACACAATAGGACATCGAGTTCCATGTCCTGGATGTTCCGGCCACCTTTAATTTACTCCTTGGACGGTCGTGGCTGCACCAAGTGAAAGCTGCCTCTTCCACTCTGCACCAGATATTGAAGTACCCCCATGGGAAGGGGGTAGGTATTGTTTTTGGGAACTTTTCCATACATCCGCCGCTGGAGGTTACTACACCGATCTTGGAAATTGCACACGGCGAGGAGGATGTTTTCTTGTCTAGGTTCACCTTAGCCGAGGCTCGGGTAGTGCAAGATCTTCTAGCTGTTGATGAGGAACTGTATGTTAGTGTGCAATCTGTTTACCTCATGAATAAGCTTCAACATGTACCTGGAATAGGATTGGGAAGGAGCGGCCGGAAGGGCGTTGCTGCATTGGCCGAAGTGCCACACAACCCTCATACCTTTGGTCTAGGTTACACGTCGACCAAAGAGGATTAGGTAAGAAAGGGAAAGGAGATGGCAAGAAGAGCCAAGGCTAAACAAGCTGGGAAGCATTATGAGTTGATGCATAGACCTATTCAAGGAACCCTGAACGGCCGCTTTGTCCGGGAGGGTGAAGATTTTCCATTTTGTGGCTTTCTTGAGCCATGGCTGAATTCTGAAAAGTGGCGCTTGCCCGGCTTCGAGATCTTTTTTGACTTACAGTTGCAAGGGGATGAAGTTGCAGAAGAGTAGACTAACCTACCAGCCGTGGCTGAACAGTGCAAAGAGGATGAGTCTGATGGCACAGAACTTGAAATGGGAGTAGCGCTGGCTTGTCTCTTCTCCGATCCTCAGATCACACCAGAGAGCTCGGGGGGTGATTTCTCTATTTCCATGATTGGAGATCAAATGGTTGTGGGCCCTTCTTCCGACATTCTGGATGCATCTATCGCACCATCCCTCGTCTGGTAGTATGAGGAAGGCTTTTTGTCCAACAATTCTGAGTTAGGTAGTGAACTAGAATCTGATTCCACAGAGTCTGTGGAGTCTGAATCAGATTCTAGTTCTTCTGAGTCAGAGTCCGGTATTCTGAGGGTTGATAACCCGGATGCCGTTGTTTTGTCCAGGTCGTCTTTTTCCTTTTCTTTTGAGTCAGTTGTAACTGAGGAATTAGACGAACTGGAAGTTGTGAATGGGAATGGTACCACTACTGTTTTAGAGTACTTTTCTGTGCCACTCATTTATTGCATTAATTAGGACTTTCAAAACTTTGATAAAAACGACGAGGGTGAAATTCCTCTGGTTTTGAAACATTTGATTGATCGAGAGGAGGAGAGGTTTGTAAAGCCTTTGGTTGATGAAATCACTTCAATTAATGTTGGTACTGAGAAGGATCCGCGTCTGGTCTAGATCAGGTCCACTTTGTCTTCAGAGCACGAGCGCTTAGTTGCTTTAGTAAAAGATTTCAAAGATGTTTTCACGTGGTCCTACGAAGACATTCCTGGAATCGATCCTGAGATTGTACAACACCGGATCCCTCTTGACCCTGAGGCCCGACCCGTCAAGTAGAAGCTTCAGAGAATACGTCCGGATTGGGCCCTGAAAATCAAGGAAGAGGTCACCAAGCAGATAGATGCAGGGTTCTTGCCAGTATCTGAGTATCCTACTTGGTTGGCCAACATTATTCCGGTGTCGAAGAAAGATGGCAGAATTCAGGTGTGTGTGGATTTCAGAGATCTGAACAAAGCTAGTCCGAAGGACAGCTTTCCTCTACCGCACATCGACGAATTGGTGGACTTCATCGCAGGGCATGTGTTGCTCTCCTTTATGGATGGATTTTTCGAGTACAACTAGATCTTGATGCACCTAAGGATAGGGAGAAAACTGCCTTCACCATGTCGTGGGGAACCTACTACTACAGGGTGATGCCGTTCGGTTTATAGAATGCTGGGGCTACTTATCAACTGGCTGTAATTACAATCTTGCATGATATGATCCACAAAGAGGTAGACGTGTATGTGGCCAACATGAGTGTCAAGTCCAAGGAAAGAGAGGGCCACTACGCCGCCTTGAAGAAATTTTTCCAACGGATCAGAGAATATCGGTTGCGACTAAATCCTCAAAAATGTACTTTTGGTGTCACAGTAGGCAAAATTCTAGGGTTCTTGATTACACAAAGGGACATTGTGGACGTCTCCCGAACACCCCGGGAGGGTTGGTCCCGTTCTGTTCATTTGGGGTTACTACAGTTCGGACTCGACTTGTGTCACGGTTCTTAATCTGAACCAAAGAGTCCAAATCTGGCAAATTGTTTTGAGAAACAGATTTTTGAAAAAGTAGTGCCAAACATGGACTGCTTTGCCAGATACAGAGTCGCCACCTAAATATTTTTTATGGGAGAATTTAGGAAACCCTGACTCGGTGCCGAAGGCCACATGTCCGTCATCACCGGAGTTGTCTCGGCTCGGGAGCTTGGGTACGATCGGGGAAGGTCAGCTATGAGCACCCCCTTTCGCCCGGTCAGTAAGCACATATGGCTAAGAGAAGATACCAAAATAAGCTCAAAAAAGGAAAAATGCTACTTACCCTTGAAGGCTTGACTTTGGTTGCCTCTTGGCTTGAGTTTGTGGCTCCTCAGGCCTTGGGGAACACCTTCAAACTTCTGGAATGGAGGATGGAAGGGTGGGGGGTGGTGGTGTAGAAGAAA
>NW_021033360.1:0-16087 GCF_004153795.1 Camellia sinensis | reverse complement strand
TGAAAGGTTTTAGCGAATCAACTTCGCGAGGGGCGTTGGAAAATGCGTGTAAAGCACGGATCTAGGAGGAAAAAGTGTTTAGGGGTGAAGAACAAGTGATTTCGGCACTGTGTGTGTAAGGAAATGTGTTTTGGGAATGTGCATTTAAGGATCCCCATACGAAAAGACTGAAATAGTCCGAATCTGCCACAACTGGCCGACTGGCCACTTAGGTGGATGACAGCTTTAGTAGGTGGCCGACATGCCTCCAGGGTGGTCGGCTGGTGTCTAGTGTTCTCCGTGTGTGTTTTCAGACTGTTTTGAGTCCTTGGCTCTCGAGAAAGTGCAAGAAAAGTCCACTTTTCAGCTCAAAGTGTTTCTGCGGAAGTTTCAACACATGTCTTCAAGGCATGACTCATCGTCAACCGGTATGAACGAGGTGTATCCTTTTTGAAGTACATGGTAACTTCTCCGAGAGGTAAATCGGAGGTTACAACTGAATCAGTCTTGTTAAGACGCACATTTCTTTATTCGGTATTGTGCATTGAACCTGCTATTTGATTGCATTAAATAATGCATTGTTGTCATTATGCACAGAAGATGTATGCTGTGTCGTATTGTATTAAACATACTCTCATATTTGCATAAAATATGCATGTTGCATTATTGCAATAGTGAGACACAAAACACCTAGTGTACAAATAAGAGGGGAAAGAGAGATAGAGAGTGTATATCTAACCCTAACCCTAGAAAAACCAGAGCTTGGTCTGTATTTTTCTCCCTCAAAAATGTCTAAAAGCTCTCCTTTTTTACCTTAGAGAGAGCTTCTCTCTATATGCCTCTTGTAAAGCTTACAAGACAAGCTTACAAGACAAGCTTTGCAACAAATAGTGCTGACCGGCAACAAAGAGTGTCGGCCGGCAAACTACATTGCCGGTGGCAGCAAGAACCAGCCGGTGGCATCTAGCCACTGCCGGTGATGGGTGGGGATGGTCTACAAGCCCCACCCTGCCTCTCAAAGGCAAGATGCAAGTGTTTGGTGCAAAACCAGACACTAAACGGTCGAATTCAGGGATCCTGAGGCATGGCGCACGAGCCGAGACCTCCGGGAACTCCAAGCGAACACAAACATGGATAATCACCGAGTGTTCAAACGGTGACGTCCAAGTCTTGAGGACGGTCAAAAATGGGGTGTCTACAGGCATTGAAGTCAATCCTTCCAAGATCAAGGCCATCTTATAAATGCCACCACCAAGGACTGAAAAGGAGGTGCGAGGCTTTCTAGGTAAAGTGCAATTCATAAGATGGTTTATTGCAAAATTAACCTTGACTTGTGAACCACTATTTGGTCCCCTGAAGAAAGGAAAGAAATTCCAATGGGACGACCGATGCCAAGTTGCTTTTGAGCAGATCAAACAGTATCTACAGAACCTGCCCGTGTTGTCATCGCTAGAGCTAGGGAAGCCGTTGATTTTGTATTTGTCAGTAACCGACACGACTATAGGATGCATGCTTGCGCAGGAATCTAAGGATAAAGTGGAGAAGGCTATCTATTACCTGAGCAAAAAGATGCTGGAATATGAGACCCGTTATACTCTGCTGGAAAAGGCTTATTTGACCTTGGTATGGGCTACCAGGAAGTTGAGGCACTACCTGTTAGCTCACTCTGTAATTTTGGTTTCGAGATTGGATCCCATCAAATATCTCTTTGAGAAACCAGCACTTACAGGTAGGCTAGCCCGTTGGTTGCTTCTTCTCTCCAAATTTGATTTGAAGTACATGACTCGCAAGTCTGTGAAAAGGAGAGCGGTAGCGAAGTTCCAAGCTGAACACCCAGTAGAGGGAGATGTAACAGTAGAGTATCTGTTCCTAGATGAGGCCATTCTGCAGGTTGAAGAAGAGATTTGGACTATGTACTTCGACGGAACGTCTAACCAGTACGGGTATGGGATAGGGGTGTTAGTGATAGCACCGAACAATTTCCACATACCTTTAGCTTTCAAACTCTAGCTCAAGGTGTCAAACAATGAAGCAGAATACGAGGCATGTATCGCTAGTTTGGAAGCCGCCCCGGAACTAGGGGCCAAAAGGTTGGACGTTATTGGGGACTCAAACCTGGTTGTGTCTCAAGCGAAAGGGGACTGGAAGGTTAAAGAAGAAAGGATGAAAATTTATCACCAAACCCTAGACATTCTAATTCCCAAGTTTGAGAAGCTAACCTTCACGCATCTGTTAAGAGAGAGCAACAGGTTCGCTGACGCCTTATCAACTCTATCTTCCAAGATAGACCTCCCTTTGGGAGTCCAGATCCATCCAATCATTATTGAACAGAGGTATGTGCCAACTTACAAGCTGATTGCCGCAATAGATGATGTACAAGATCAAAACCCCTGGTACTATGACATCTGGAACTTCTTGGAAAAGGAGGCTTATCCACTAGGGGAAAATGCCAAAGATAAAAGGGCAATATGGCGAATAGCTGCTCGGTTTATCATTTGTCGGGCTAAATTGTACAAACGGGGCCATCTGGGAATGCATAAATTGTGTGTTGATGCAGAAGAATCGAAGCGCCTAATGGAGGCTATCCACGGAGGAGAATGTGGTTCGCACATGAGCGGGGTAATGCTAACTCGGAAGATTCTCAGACAGGGTTACTACTGGTCAACCATGGAGGATGATTGAATTGGTTTTGTTCTGCGATGCCACAAATGTTAGATCCATGCAAATCGCATGAACATCCCACCGTCGAAGCTGTACAACATGACTTCACCATGGTCATTTTCAGTCTGGGGAATTGATGTTATTGGGGCAGTTACTCCGAAGGTGTCAAACGGGCATGAGTACATCCTGGTGGTGATAGACTACTTTACAAAGTGGGTCGAGGCCCAATCCTACGCAGTGTTGAAAGCGTCGCATGTAGCCAAGTTCATCACGAATAATATTATCTATCCTTATGGGGTCCCGAATGAGATCATCTCAGATAATGGTTCCCACTTCAAGAAGGAAGTGATCAACTTGTTGGAGAAGTACAACGTGGCTTTTCATATGCCATCCACATATCGGCCGTAAACCAATGGAGCTGTTGAGGCCGCCAACAAGAACATCAAGCACATTCTATAAAAAATGGTGGAAACCTACCAGGACTGGCCAGAGAAGTTGCCATTTGCTTTTTGGGGATACCGGACATCAATTCAAACTTCTACTGGGGCAACTCTGTATTCCCTGGTTTATGGGATGGAGGCTGTTCTCCCAATCAAAGTTGAGGTTCCGTCACTATGGGTTATGGCTGAGTGCCAGATAGCGGAAGCAGATTGGCAACAGAGCAGGTTCGAAGAACTTATGCTGTTCGACGAGAGGAGGCTGAAAGTACTGTACCATGTCCAAGGTTATCAACAAAGAATCGCCAGAGCTTTCAACACGAAAGTTAAGTCCAGGAATCTGAAAGAAGGGGATTTGGTGCTCAAAGACAACCGAGCTCCCATCCATGACCCTAGGGGCAAGTTCAGACCTAATTGGGCTGGTCCTTACATTATCAAATCTATTTGGTCGGGTGGAGCTATCGTTCTCATGGACTTAGATGACCTTGAGTTCTCTCAACCAATCAACATGGACAAGTTGAAGAAATATTACCCTCGAGAGGCTCACTAGGCCGAAAACCCAAGAGGGTGACCTAGGTAAAAGTTAGAGCACAAAAAATTTGAAATAAGAAAAACTGAGCTCGCAAGGTTGAAAACCCAGAAAGGGAGGCCTTGGCAAAAGTTAGAGCACAAAAGGAGAGTGTTAAAACCTGAGTGAACCCGAACCGAACTACGTAAGGCTTGATTCCCATCTTCGGGATATGTAGGCAACTTCATTCTGAAGTCCAGCCATAAACACTTCTAAATCAACTGTGTCCATGTGATTCTTTTGGTCATCTTTGTCTTTTCTACATCCAGGAGTTTGGTTGTGATCTTAGCTATTAGAGCTAATCACAGTACAATGCAGTGAATTCAGACAAGGGGCAACTTTCCAGTTGTTGGATTTGGGGTTGTACATCTCAAGGATAGATTCTGGGTGTGTCTAGTTGTGATCCTTATCGAAAATGGTTTTGAAAAGTTTCAATAAAAGTTGATTTTGTTTAAATTAATCTTTTTACAACTTAGACCATTTTTGGACCAAAAGAAAAATTTTCAATACCCACAACCTTCAATTTCATTGATTTCAATAAAGAGTTCTTCAACTCTTGATACAAATTGAAGTTGCTTTTTATTACATTCAAAAGAAAAACTTGAAAGTACAGATTAAAGCAATAAACTTGGGGCATAGTTGAGTCAGGTGTTCCTACGTCCACTCCCAGAGCTTGTGGAAGCTTCAGATGCCAAAGTAGGCCCGGTTTGAGCCTCATCTTGAAGTCAAGCTATGCACTCGCCAGAAAGGGCGCAACTGAAATTGGGAGCGGGAGCCAGAAGTTCTCTTGTCCTCCATGCAGTGGTATATCGAGTTAGCTGTGAGCCTCAGATCGGTAATGAAGCTGGGTACTCTATCCCCTCTTCTGGGCAAGTCTGCTCGTGTTCGAACTGGCACCTGAACTGAAATGGAAAGTAGAAAACGCGGTGTGTCAAGCCAATCAACTAAATGCCAGGCTGTCGAGACATGCTGTAGCTCATCTCAGGCAGATCAAACCAGGGGCAACACCATGCAATGTCGACAGCAGACCTGTTGCACATCCATTGGCACCACCACCCCTCGTTTTGGAAATCAACTAGTCGAGGATGAAAGAAATAGCCATGCGCTAAATATGCAGGGCAAGAGTCCACTACTTTCAACTTCTCCATGAGCCATACCTGGGGAAGGATGAAAAATAAGAGAGGAGGATATACCCCTGGGTATTTAAACCAGACTTTAGTCTTAGAAATCCCGAAACCTTTGCGTTCTAGGCATAAGCCATTCGAACTCTAGTTTCCACCGTCTCAGTTGGTCTCCTAGGAACTCACCGCAAACACAGGCAGGTGGCTATACTAGACCACTGGAAGTCGTTCGGCCACGACAAACACCAAAGGAATTGCACCTTTAGAGGATTTAAGGTCTCCTAGACCGGAGAGTGCACAAGACAGTGCGAATAAAGATGCAGGATTTAAGGTCTCCTAGACCAGAGGATTTAAGGTCTCCCAAACTAGGTGAGTGCACAAGACAGTGCGAGCTAAAGGTGCACAAAACAGTGCGAGTATGGTGAATGCACAAAATAGTGCGATACAGATAAGGTGCGCAAGATAGCGCGATGCAATGCACTAACAAGTGCAGATATGGTGTGCAAGGTAGCGCGATGCGATGCACTAACAAGTGCAGGTAAGGTGTGCAAGATAGCGCGATGCGATATGCAAAGCATAAGACAGTGCGATTGAGGTGCGTAAAATAGCGTGAATGTAAACTGCACAAAACAGTATGATGCGCAAAATAGCGCAAATATAAGCTGCACAAAACAGTGCGATGTGCAAAATAGCGCGAATGATAAACTACACAAAACAGTGCGATTGAGGTGCGCAAAATAGCGTGGATGATAAACTGCACAAAACAGTGCGATGCGTAAAATAACGCGAATGTAAACTGCACAAAACAGTGCGATTGAGGTGCGCAAAATAGTGCGAATGATAAACTGCACAAAATAGTGCGATACGCAAAATAGCGCAAATGTAAACTGCACAAAACAGTGCGATTGAGGTACGCAAAATAGCGCGAATGATAAACTGCACAAAACAGTACGATTCGCAAAATAGCACGAATGATTTGAAATGCACTAAACAATGCGATACGCTAAACAGCGCGAGTGATTTGAAATGCACAAAACAGTGCGAGTGAGGTACAACCACAAGATGCACAAGACGGTGTTAGTGAGATACAAAGTGTAAATGCACAAGACAGTGTGATAAAATGCATCTTCTATGCAAGTACGAGGGCATTTTCTATGCAACAGGGAAAGCATATTCTATGTATGAGACAAGCAAAGCATATTCTATGCGGAATCAAAAGCACGCATATTCTATGCATGAATCATAACGATGCGCGGCACGCATGCAACAACAGTGTATATGAAAGTTCACATTCTATGCAATAGAGGAGCATCAAATATGTACTTTGGTGCCTCTGATTTGCCTCTTAGAGGACTTCGCAACACACTCAGCTCAAAAAGGGCACACCCTGTTCATATTGGCGAGAGATAACATCTGCATGTGAAAACCTTGAGTGCTGCTTGGACTGCCATTCTGACTTGAAGCAGGCTTACACTTAGGGTCGAGATACACTCATACTCTAGAGAAAGGCGAGGCCTGACAAGATGCACCTGGAATGCAGTCTCGGATTTTGCTAAAGTTGAAACATGCTAAGATGCTCCAAATTTCCCCTCTTTTCTTTGCTTTGCAGTCTGGAACCTAAATAGCTTCAGATAGGTCCTTGTTTTACTATTCTGACATAATCTGGGTTGAACCCTGCAGCTTTATGAAAGAACCAATCCTGTTTTGCACAAATGTGGAGAACGACACGGCACTTTGAGCACAAAACGATTTTTGAAATTGAAATGAGAAAAAGGTTCTCAATCGGGTATTGAGCCTACAACTGACCACAGCCAAAACGACTCAATAATGGAAAACAAAGGTAGAACAACCTAAACACAACTCAACAAAGGAAAAACAAGGTAAAATGACCTAAACATCTGTTGACACTGAAACGACTCAAAACAAGAATCGAGACAAACAAAAACGCACAAACACAACACTCAGCTGTGTTACAAAGGCAAGAGACCTCTCGGTGCACGAGGAGCCAATTCCTCCGGGTATTGTTTCCCACCCTTTCTTATTTGTGATTCTCATATCACTCGGTCCTTAGGCTCGGCTTTTCTCACAAAATCCTTTTCCTCACTTTTTCTTTCAGCCCACATCTCTCTATTCTTTAATCTCTCATTTTTTTTATCCCTTGGGTGGTTGATGGATAAACAAGAAGTTGCGGGCTCTTGCCTCTAGTATTCTGCTAGATTCTCTTTCTTCTGTGCACAGCTAGTGAATTCCTCCCACAAAGGAATTACGCTACAACTGGGTGTGTAGCAAATTTGCAGCTGACATCGGTTGACGATGCTCTGCAGGGGAATTTGGGCATGATCAGATCTGTCCAGATGAGGGAGTGGAATATCTTGCCCCATTCCAGTTCGTGCTTCACACTTGGCTTGATACCTCGTTGCTTGGAGGATGTGAGAGCTTTCTGCCCTTTTGCGGTCAGCTTCCGCTGTGCCCTTTCTGGCGAATACAGTGTTCTTTCCGCCAAGTAGAGTGCCCTTTCTGGCAAGTATGTTGGCAATAGGGGAAAAGACAGAACACCTGACTCAACTGTGCCCCTAGTTCATCATTTTGATATTTTTTGTTTTTGGCTTCTGCTAAAACAATTTTAACCAAAATGAGGGTTAGATTAACATGCTTGTTCGATTTTCTGATTTGAAATCATGCAAGTCAGGTTATGAGCATTGAAAATTTTCCTTTATTGGATCCAAGAAAAAGGTCCAGTTTTAGAAAAAGATGGAATAATTTTCGAGAAAATTAGTCAACTTCAGTAAAAAATTTCAAAAACTGTTTTTGCAAATGGTCACTGCTCAACAAGCACGAAACCTACTCTTGAGATGCACAACCTCAGATCCATAACAATGGCAAACTACTCCTCATCTGAAGGACACTGCATGGCAACGGAAAGTTGCCCCTTGTTTGAATAGCACCACATCACATTGTATGGCAACAGAAAGTTGCCCCTTGTTTGAACGGCACTGCAGCGCATTGTAGTCAGTCTTCAGAGCGACGAACACAACCAGACTCTCGGATACAGAAGATGATCAGAACCATCACATGGACATAGTCGAATTTGAAGTGTTTGTGACTGGACTTCAGAATGAAGTTGCCTACGTATCCCAAAGATGGGAATCAAGCCTTACGTAGTTCGGGCTTAAGGTACACTCGGGTATTAACCTCTCCTTTTGCGATCTAACTTTTGCCAAGGCCGCCCTTTCGGGTTTTCAACCTTGCGAGCTCTGTTTTTCTTTTCTTTCCAATTTTTGTATTTCTTTTCTTCTCTTTTTTTTCAATTCAATTTTTTCTTCATTTTTTGCATTTTCTTCATTTTTTTCCTTGTTCTTTTCCTTCTTTTGTGAACAAGGTAGTGCCGAAGAGGAACATCAAGAAACCTCGGGCGTACTGCTCTATAGCCTCGATCGTTGCGGGCTTAGTCCTTCTGAAGTGGTTTGAAAACCAGGTGTATCTGACCATACCTAATCGGAAGATAGGCGGGTGTGCTCCCAGCACATAGGTCCAAGCAGCCTCCCACTCGCCCATATCGAAATCGTATGGGATCGGCTGGCCTCCCACCTTAAGGCCTGTCAGCATGGTGAAGTTATATGGGGTCATGGTCATATCCCCTGTGGTAGAGAAATGGAAGGAGTTGGTGGTGTCCCACCATCTTTCTACCAGTGCTCCTAAGAGGGTCCTGCTCGCCATGAGACGCCAGAGCCCATGCAGAACAAGCCAAACACCGCCTCGTCAATGATCTGTTGGACGTTATCAGGGAAGTCCATATACCACTCCCTCGCCGTGGTGGACCCATATCCGCGGGTGAAACGAGAGTTAACCTGTGTGGATGAGTAGAAATATAGTATGTACATGTGTTCAAAATGAGCATATGAAATACAGTGCAAAAGTGCAAGCTATGCAAGAAATGTAAAGTACATTGCAGGAAATGTAAGAGTGTAGTGTGTACCTCAGAGGCGTCGTGGGACAGATGAGACTCCAGCTCTTGTAGCAGCAGATCTGCTGGTGCACGTCGTGTAAAGCTACTAAAGTGGCAGACTGTGCTAGGTGGTAGTGCGTGTGCCTCAGGGTGGTACCTCTATGGGTCGAAAGACCGGACTCTAGGCGGCAACGAAATGTACTCGGGCTCCCCCTCCAACCCTGGAGAACCCCCATCATGTGGAGCATCATTTGTCATCTGGAAACAAGGTGAGAAAGTAGGCGAAAATGAGCAAAATAGGCAAAAAGTGCCAAAAGTCAACAAAAGTCAACTCTCGGAGAGAGAAAATGGCAAAAAAAGTCAAAGCCCGGGAAAAGGTGTCAAACTAAAGATAAACTTGAGGGAAACAAACCTCAAGTGGTGAAAATGGAGAAAAAAGCTCCGAAAACAAGATTTGATCGGTTCCAAGTGAAGGAAATCGAAAGGTTTTAGCGAATCAACTTCGCAAGGGCATTGGAAAACGTGTGTAAAGCACGGATCTAAGAGGAAAAGGGGTCTAGAGATAAAGAGGAAGAGATTTCAGCACTGTATGTGTATGGAAATGTGTTTCGGGATGGTGTTTTTAAAGTTCTATGTACAAAAAGACCAAACTAGCCCGAATCTGCCACAACTGGCCGGCCAGCCAGTTTTTGGGGCCGACCGGCCACTTAGGTGGCCGACAGCTTTGGCAAGTGGCCGACAATACTTTGAGGTGGCTGGCAGTTGTCTAGTGTTCTCCTTGTGTGTTTTCAGACTGTTTTGAGTCCTTGGCTCTCGAGAAAGTGCAAGAAAAGTCCACTTTTCAGCTCAAAGTGTTTCTGCGGAAGTTTCAACACATGTCTTCAAGGCATGACTCATCGTCAACCGGTATGAACGAGGTGTATCCTTTTTGAAGTACATGGTAACTTCTCCGAGAGGTAAATCGGAGGTTACAACTGAATCAGTCTTGTTAAGACGCACATTTCTTTATTCGGTATTGTGCATTGAACCTGCTATTTGATTGCATTAAATAATGCATTGTTGTCATTATGCACAGAAGATGTATGCTGTGTCGTATTGTATTAAACATACTCTCATATTTGCATAAAATATGCATGTTGCATTATATTGGATTGTGCATGCCCTTACGTTCGCATAGAATATGTGTTTTTCGTTCGCATAGAACATGCTGCCAATCTTGCATAGAACATGCATTCCTATTGTATGGTACTTGTCGAAGTTTCTGTCTTGTGCAGGCACGATATTGTCTGTATGGTTCATTCAAAGCCGGTGCAACTAGACGATGTTGTATGTATGGTTCATTCAAAGCTGGTGCAACCAGACGATATTGTACGTACGGTTCGTTTAGAGGAATTTCGGGTAAAACCATTCCTCTCCTTTATCACCTTGTTTCGGTTAGAAACATTCAGGTACACCCGGTGCTTATACCACCTTGCTTTGGTTAGAAGCATTGGGTTGTGTGCCCGATGTTTATACCACCACTTCGGTTAGAAGCGTTTAGATCATGTGTCTGACGCTTGTACCACTTCCTTTGGTTAGAAGCATTCGGTTGTGTGCCCGATGTTTATACCACCCCTTCGGTTAGAAGCATTTGGATCGTGTGTCCGATGCTTATACCACTTCCTTTGGTTAGAAGCATTGGGTTGTGTGCCAGATGTTTATACCACCCCTACGGTTGGAAGCATTTGGGACGTGTGTCCGACGCTTATACCATCACGTTGGTTAGAAGCATTGGGTTGTGTGCCCGATGTTTATACCACCCCTTCGGTTAGAAGCATTTGGGATGTGTGTTCGACGCTTATATCACCTTGTTGGTTAGAAGCATTGGGTTGTGTGCTCGATGTTTATGCCACCCCTTCGGTTAGAAGTGTTTGGATCGTGTGTTCGACACTATAGCACTTCCTTTGGTTAGAAACATTGGGTTGTGTGCCCGATGTTTATACCAACCCTTCGGTTAGAAGTGTTTGGGACGTGTGTTCGACGCTTATACCACCTCGTTGGTTAGAAGCATTAGGTTGTGTGCCCAATGTTTATACCACTCCTTGGGTTAGAAGCATTTGGGACGTGTGTCTGACGCTTATACCACCCCGTTGGTTAGAAACATTGAGTCGTGTGCCCAATGTTTGTACCACCCTTTCAGTTAGAAGCGTTTGGAACGCGTTTTGATGCTTATACCACTCTGTTTTGGTTAGAAACATTGGAATGTGCTCTGATGTTTATACCACCCTTCGGTGTTTCCACCGATCGCTTTTTCCCTCTCGCGCGCGCTGAGTTAGGATGCTTTGGTTAAATGCATTTGGACGAATTCCGATGCTTATACTGCTCATTGTTTCGATTGCATAATGGTTGAATGTCTTTCATTCTGTTATTATTGTTCTTTGTGATTCAGAACCTTAGGGTGTGTCCTTAGGTTCACACCACTTCTCTTCTCGCGTGTGCCATGCGTTGAGATCTTGTTTACTGCCCCGGGTGCGCCCGACGGTTGTGTTTATTTGCCTTTCTTGCGTGAGGCGTAGTTAAGATTGCATAATTTTCTTATATCCTTTCTGCATGAGACGTGGTTTGGTTCGTGTTAACTTGCTTATGTATGAGTTTGCTGTAACATTTCTTTGCACAACATTTTCATCTAGCTGATTCATTACAGCCCTTATTGCATGATCATAAGTTATGTTCTGCATCGTGCATGTCATTTGCATTTTGCCTCTGCCTGCGGGTGCATCCATATTGTTATCTTGCTTGTTTGTCTAAGTTTTTGGCCTTGTCAAAAATGGGTCATCTCTGGGCTTTGACATTCACTCCCGTCATTTCATGACTTCTGAGTTCTGTCAAAGGAGGGAAACTGTAGACATCCCATTTTTGACCAACTTTAAGAGTCCGACGTCACCATTTGCGCACTCGATGATCATGCATGTTTGTGCTTGTTTTGAGTGCCCGAAGTTCTCGGCTGAGTGCCTTGTCTTTGAGCCTCTAACCCTCTGGTCATGTTTGATTCACAAGATTAATAGTGAAATATTAATAATCCTATTAAATTAGTGTGGTATTCACTATCCAATTGGATTGATATCCATTGGATTAATAATCCCACCTCTACCCCATTACTAATAATCCTACAAATTTGTTGGATTAATTATCCATTGGATTAACAATCCTAAACCAAAATGTTAAAACAAACATAGGATAATTGGGCCCATGGATTAATAATCCCAATCCCATACTCTAATCCACCCAATCAAACATGCCCTCTGTGTTTTGGCCTTGTTTTTGGGCCAAACCTTGGTGCCTCTTGCCTGGAGGGGGAAAAGGCCTTGTCGGCCACTTTTCCTCCTTGTCGGCCACTTGATGTGGTCGGTCGGCTAGAGGAGGTGGCCGGTCGGCCACCTGAAGTGATCGCCGGCCAATTTTCTCATTTTTCAGATATTTTATATGCCAGCTGTTGATCACTGAAAGCCTTCTTCATACACGTGTATGGAGGGATGAAAGAAAGCTTTTGGCTTGCATTTCTATATAAGGAGAGGTCTCTCCCCCATTTTGAGGGTTACAAAATTTTGTGAGCAAAATTTCTGCCTCTCTCACTACATTTCTCTCTCTCTCTCTCTCTCTCTCTCTCTCTCTCTCTCTCTCTCCCTATTTTGTGCTTGAAAGTGAGTTTTCTCTATACATTTGCACTAGGACCCTTATCCAAACACCTTCACCTTGGAGCTGAGGTTCTTGAAGGTCTTGTTTGAGCTCTCAAAGCTAGTTTTAGCTCAGAATTGCACGTGTTTTAGTGTTGTGCTTCAAAGGTAAAGGCTTACCTCTTTTAAGCTTTATTTAGTTCCTTGTTTGGCCACCTTTGCATGCTATTTTTGGCCTAGTTTTCAACTACAAAAACCTCTATTTTTAAGGTTTAAAAATGGTAGTTTAAGGCCTTTTTGGAGTTAGGGGTGGTCAACCCTCTTTTGTAGCTTGTTTGCTAAGGTGTTATGCTCTTTTTCAAAGCTTTTAAAACAACCTTTTTTGGCCTTTTAACCACTAAATTCTAGGGGAATTTCAATGGCAAAAAGTATGCTTTGAGGTCCAAAATATGAGGGGGTGGCCTCCTCTCCATGTGTCTTGTTTGTATGTGTAGATGGCCTAACATGTGAGCATGTTTTTCTACCATTTTGTGACTTGATCTCAGCATGTTTTTGCTATTATTTTGTCATGATTTATCTCTGTTTTGAGTTGTCTTGGTCATATGAGGCTTGCTTTGTGTAGCTATAGTGTAATTGGCTTCACTAGCTTTGGGTTTTAAGGCCTCTAACATGCCGTGCATGTATCGATTGAATGATATAGCATCATTTTATATATGATTTCAGTGCATATAGCCTTGTCACACTCTCACATACTTCACTCTTTCATTGCTTTTGAGAGTTGTGCTTTAAGCCTAGCTTGCGAGCTAACACATGAACATGGTTTTGTAGCTTTTGTGCTTCAATTCCAGCATGATTTAGCCACTGTTTTGGCATGTTTAAGCTCTGTCCAGAGCTGGTTTGGTCATTAAGGTTTGATATTGCATGCCTCTAGTGTAATGCTCTTCACTAGTATATTGCTTTTAGCTTTTGAACATGTCTTGCACGTGTTGCTTGCATGATTTAAGGTCTTTAGCATGCCATTTCAACATCAAAAAGTCTGCAACCTCCCTAATTTCTTCATTTTTCTATTTGTTTTGAGGGTTGGTTAACCTTATGGTTGTGTTTAAGCTTGAGATAGAGCTTGTGCTCAATGGCTTTAACCCTCTTTTGAGGGTTCCTCCTAGCCAAAGGAATGATCTCTCTCATTTCTTAAATCATTCTTTGGTTGACCCCTCTCTCATTAGAGGACTTTCACATTGGACTTAACCGGTTAAAGAATGACTTGGTAATGTAAAATGTGAAAACAAGAATTGGACAAGTAAAACATGACAAAGATAAGCACGTTGTGTTTGCGTTGCATTGTGTTCAATCGGACGTTATATTGAACACAAGGTAGATTGGTCCATTTCATACTCAAAGTGATGAAATGAGCCAATCTCCTTTGCCGCCGTCATACTTGATCATGCCTGATAGGGTGGTGGCCCTTTGAGTCTTATTTGTGTATCCATTAAGCTTGTGCAAGCTTGGTTCTTTGGCCATCATGAATGAAAATGCTTGATTGATGGCTTAAGAGCCAAGTGCCACACTCCTTTGAGCTTGAGAAATGATAAGTAGGGTGGCAGTACACACATTCCTTGAAAAATGCATTGCTTTGCCTCTATTGTTCTCTGCTACAGCAAAACTAGAAGCTTGGAAAAAGGGGTGGCCGACCGACCACTTGCAGTAGTCGACCGGCCAGTTAAGGTGGCCGGCAACCACTTTTTGTGGCCGACCGGCCACAGTCCATTTTTTGTGCAAAAGTGTATCTGAGTTAGGGCAGAAGCAGTCTGGAAGTTGGTGCGTTGTTCAGAGATCAAGGCGAGTGCGAACAGAGGCAACTGACGTCAAGGCGATGGATTTTCGGGAAGAAGCCAACTGAGCATGCATGTCTCCCTCGCCCGTGAGGCCACTTTACTTTAATTAGTTAGTTGTAGCTAATTATTTGATTTGAGTATTGTACTAATTAGCTTAGCGTAGCTAGTTATTCAATTTGAATTGTGTTGTAATTAATTAGCTTAGAATAGTTAATTATTTGGTTTGTAATGATTAGCTTAGCTTAGTGTAGCTTACCTTATTTATTCGGACCCTCCTTCGCGAAGGCACAATGTTGTAATAAGCGTGCGTGTGTGTGTGCATGTCTTCCAAGCCCACGTCTTCCTCCCTTTTACTTAACCGCTTTCGATGGTTAGATTAGGGTTACGTTTTGATTAGCATACCTTATGCTTTGCATGTTTGCATCATTCATTTGTCTTGCATGCACCGGGCTCGGCGCATCATTGAAATTGCATCGTATTTCAATTCTCATTTGAATACGTGTATGAAATCGTTGCATTCATATGCTATCTTAGATAGCCGAGCCTATTTAATTGCAATATTGCATGTGTTGTATTAGGTATTTAAACATAGTTTGGATCATGCATATTTCTAACTAGTTTTTGTTTTGGCTTGGAGTACACTGCAAGTTTACGCTTTAGCATACTTGCATGAGTGTGGGTATTGCCATGACAGCATGCTTGCCATGAGGCTATTTGCCTATGTGATTAACTGCATGAATGCCTGTGGATAAAGGCTTTGATTGCTTGAATTGGAGTAATTCGACAAGTGTGAGTTTTAAGCCCACTTTACGAAGTAGCAAATCATGTTGTTTTTAAGCCCACTTAAGGGTAGCAAATCCGCGCTTTAGCCCACTTGCAAGTGGCACTTTCAAACCAATTTTGAAAACAAACATGAGTCGATTTGTTCCAAGTCTTGCGACTTAGCCTATACTTGCTTGGGTATGCATCACATAGTAAAGTTAGCTAATAATCAGAATAAGAACACATGAGGGTTATAAAACAACATATCATGCTTAATAGAGGTCGATCCTTTGATCGGGCGAGCGGGGCTACTCATTTTAGGACCTTCCCCTCTCGTACCCAAGTTCCCGAGCCAAGGCAACTTTGGTGATGATGGACACGTGGCCTTTGGCACGAGTCAGGGTTTCCTAAATTTCCCAAAAACAAAATATTTAGGTGGTGACTCTGTAATCTAGCAAAGAAGTCTAGTTTTGACATTATTTGATTCAAAATCGATTTTCCAAAATGATTTGTCGGATTGGACTCTTTGGTGATTATCAGTTTCACATTGCACTTGTGAGACTAGATTCAGAACCGTGACAGAAGTCCGAATTGTAGGACCGTAGACGCACCCCGAGGGCCTTCATGCTACAGTCCGAACTCAAATGTCACGGTTCTGAATCTAATCCTGCAAAGTGCAATGCGAGACCGATAAATCACCAATGAGTCCAAATCTGACAAATAGTTCTGGAAAACTGATTTTTAAGAAAGAAGTGCCAAACATGGACTGCTTTGCCAGATACGGAGTCGCCACCTAAATATTTATTTTTGGGGAATTTAGGAAACCCTGACATGTTGCCTAAGGCCACGTGTCCGTCATCACCAAAGTTGCCTCGGCTCAGGAACTTGGGTACGATTAGGGAAGGTCATCTATGAGCACCCCCGCTCGCCCGATCAAAGATCGGCCTTTACTAACATGATATCTTGTTTTTTGAAAAACACATGTGTTCTTATTCTGGTGTATTAGCCTAGAATTACTATGTGATGCGCACAGCACACAAGTATAGACTAGATCGCCTAAATTGGAACAAAAGATCTTAGGCTTGTTTGTTTGAAAATGGTTTAGAGGTGCTACTTGCAAGTAGGCTA
>NW_021033354.1:0-22072 GCF_004153795.1 Camellia sinensis | reverse complement strand
AAGCACTGGATGACGACTCTTTAGAGGCAGCTGTAATGCAAATGATGTGTCCCAGGTGCAGGCTGAGCTATAAGTGGTTGAAAGGGTTTTCAATTGATGGGAAGCGATATTACAGGGATGTGCAGAGGCGTCCTAAACCAACCAATGCTTATAACAAAAAGCCATATCCAACTAGTGGTAGGGAGCAACCATTATTGGTTGAACCAACCGCCGATAGAATGCATTCTAAAGGCAAGAGACCTTTATGTGAGTCCAGGCCACCTAATTATTATAGAATGGAGAGCAGTCATTCTGAAAGGAGGCTGGAGAAGAGTTCAGTTTACGGGATCAAAGCCAGAGATTGGCCCCCTAGACCAGCCTCACGCAGGACAGAAAGTGGTCACCTTCATCAAAGGCCTAAGTTAGGCCCAAAACATGAAGTTAGAACCATGCAGTGGCCATCACAGCCAGCTTCGAAGATGGCTTCGAAGGAAAAAAGGAACAGTTCAGCATCTGGGTCAGTGAGTTCGTGGGTACCTGGAGTTCCAGATTGATTTGTCATGCAAAACAAACCTAGGGAGGTATCTACCCAAAGAGATGTTGTCGAAAACTAAGGTAAGATGGTCAAACCTCCTTTGGTGGCCCCAAACAATTGGGTATTGCTTAAACACCTAAAAACAAAGGAACCAGATATGGTCCCAGTAATTTAGAGATCACAAAGGAGAAAGATTCAGCGTAGGTACACTCAGTACCAGAAAGACCTGAAAGAAAGTGGAGAGAGCTCTTCATTGGTCCAGACAGAAGGAAAGAAGAATCTGAAGTCAGACTATACTCCAAAACCAACTCTACAAGGCAAAATGGATTCTAACAGAGAACAATTGGCCAAAGTTCACTCTGAACTAAAAGCCAGAGAGAAGTCCAGTTTAGCAGGACTGAAGAAGGCTTTGATGGAGAGTGATAGCGAGACAGAAGAAGAAATTGGCCTAGGCCAAAAGAAAGGAATGGTTGAGGAAGAAATGTTCGAAGCCTTCATAGCTGAACAAACATTTTTGGTTGAAAAGCCAGTTGGAAAAGACCATTTGAAGGAGCCTGTTAGTAATGAGGTGCCAGAATGCAGCATGGAAGATGCTTTTGAAGTGATTGAACAAGGTGGCCAAGAGGAGAAACAGGCACAGCCGGCCATCCAATTTGGCTCAGTATCAGTGAATATGGTACACATACTACCGCATGAATTCCAAGCTGGAGATAAGAACCAAGAGAGGCAAGAAATTGACCCAATTCTAGTCTCTAGTGAAGATTCACAAGTGAGTATAGTGCAAGATGAATCCGGAATGGCTACCCCAATGGAAATTGAATATGAGAGTGAAGAAGAGGTGAGTATTAACCTCTCATATCCTTTCGAGTATCCCTCGAACTCTATGACACAACATGTCAAGCCTTTGTATATCAAGGCCTTCTTCGATGGGATACAATTGAATCGAGTCTTGGTGGATAATGGGGTAACGGTGAACTTGCTACCGAAATCTTCCTTGAAGAAACTAGGGAAAAGGAACCCTAGGTTAATCCCAACCAGCACAACCATTGCTGGTTTCGCTTGAGACAAACAGATGGCTCAGGGAATTCCGCCCATCAACCTGAGTGTGGGAACGAGGGACTGCATGACGGCATTCTTCGTTATCGACAACAATGCTAATACAATGCTTTACTTGGTAGAGATTGGATCCACACTAACAAATATGTGCCTTCCTCTTTGCATTAGAAAATAATGATGGCCTTGGACAATGGAGAAACAGAGGAAATTGATGCAGATCCTCAACCCTTCATAGCTTGTGCAGACTTCATAGAGGCCAAATTGTATATTGAGGGAGTGACACCACTCAGTATACTGAGGAAACATGATGGCTCAGCCGAAGTGACGGCTGATGAGGAAGTGACACACCTGAAGCACTTAGTCCAGGAAAGTGCTAATGAAGAGGTTGTCGTTAAGAATGACAATGATGCCTGGTTGTAGGCAAAGGGATGAAGCACAAGAAGCCAAGTCTTTGGCTCTAATTAAGTTCTCAATATTGGATGTAAAATCAATAGTCCAGAAAGCGCAAGAGCAAGAGAAAAAAGCCATGATAATTGGCTGCAAGCATGAGCAGCAACAGGCCAGAGTTTTGGCCCTTGATAAATACTGTGCATTGGACATTGAAACAAAAGTCCAGGAGATACAGGAAGAAGAAGCCTTATGGACAAAATTTGTCTATGAAGAGGAGGGTAAAGATGTTGAATTAAGGAACCTGGGAGCAGAACAAAGCAAGAAGATTGTTTCGAAGGCAGAAGGAATCAGAGAAGAAGCTTCACTAAGTTCTCAGACACAAGACCCCTTAGAAGAAGTAAATTTAGGGGAATGTTCTATACAACAGCCCACCTATATAAGTGCTTGTTTGAATGCTTTGGACAGGGACCAGTTGTTGGTTATTCTGAAGAAATATAAAGATTGTTTTGCATGGTCTTATAATGAACTACCAGGATTTGATAGGTCATTAGTGGAACATAGGCTCCCTATGAGGCCTAATTTCAAGCCATACAAGCAAAAATCAAGAAGAATGAGTCCAGAAGTGATTCAAAAAGTTAAGGAGGAAATTCTTAGACTAGTCAAGGCAGGTTTTATTAGGACAACCAGGTCTGTTGAATGGCTATCCAATATTGTGCTTGTAGTTAAGAAGAATGGTAAAATGAGGGTATGCATTGATTTCAGAAACTTAAATCTAGCAACTCCAAAAGATGAGTATCCTATGCCTATAGTGGATTTGTTGGTAGACAGTTCAGTACGGCATCAAATTTTATCAATGATGGATGGACACTTTGGTTATAACCAAATCTGCATTGCAGAGGAAGATGTCCACAAGACGGCATTCAGATGTCCTGGGAATATTGGCACCTTCGAATTGGTTAAAATGCTATTTGGTCTGAAGAATGCTGGGGCTACATATCAGAGGGCTATGAACACTATCTTTCATGACCTCATTGGAGGGTATTTAGAGTGTTATATTGATGACATTGTAGTTAAATCCCAATCCATGGAGGAGCATCTGTTTCATTTAGAAGCAGCTTTTGAAAGAATAAGAAAGTTCAAGTTGAAACTCAATCCTCTTAAGTGTGCTTTTGGCGTATCATCTGGAAATTTCTTGGACTATGTAGTACACAAGAAAGGAATACAGATTGACCAGAATAAAACCAAAGCCATCATTGAAGCCAGACCTCCATCAAGTAAGAAAGAATTACAAAAGTTCCTTAGATAGGTTAATTTTCTTCGAAGATTCATTTCTAACACTGCAGGGAAAACTAAAGTATTTTCTTCCTTGTTAAGGCTAAAAGATAAAGAGGAATTTGTGTGGACAGCAGAGCATCAAATTGCTTTCGAAGGAATCAAAGCCTACTTGGCCAACCCTCCAGTGCTGATGCCACCAAAGGGTGAGAAGCCCTTGAAGTTATACATAGCTGCAGTAGAGGATTCATTGGGAGCTTTCTTAGTCCAAGACAATGAAGAAGGCAATGAGCAAGTTGTTTATTACCTTAGTAGGTTTTTAAATTCTTGTGAATGTAAATACTCAGCTGTAGAAAAGCTGTGCCTTGCATTGTATTTTATTGCAATGAAATTAAGATACTATCTTTTACCTACAACTGTCTTGGTAATTGCAATCACAGATTTGGTTAAGTATATGTTATCTAGACCTATGTTGAGGGGAAGAATTGGCAAATGGATATTAGCCTTATCAGAATTTTGATTTAGAATATGTCTCCCAAAAGGCAATAAAAGGACAAGTTTTAGCTAATTTTTTGGCAGACCATCCATCTCAAACAGAAAGCCAAGAGATAATGGAACTTGGTATGGCTAGTGTTGAGCCATGGCAAATGTGGTTCGATGGATCAAAAGCCAATGGCCTAATTGGAATTGGTATAGTGATTAATCACCACAAGTAGTAGAAACCACACATGGTTTCAGAGTGGATGAAATTACTTGTTCTAATAATCAAGCTGAATATGAAGCCTTAATAGTGGGACTGAAAATTCTTATTGGATTACAAGTTCATGCAGTTGACATATTTGGGGATTCTCAATTGGTGGTTAACCAAGTGAAAGAGATTTTCAAATGTCAAAGTATAAGCATGTTGCCATACCATGTTGTTGCATTACATCTGCTTTCTAAATTTCAAATAGCGAATGTAACTCATGTCCCAAGATTCTTGAATAATAGAGCTAATGATGTGGCTCAGAAAGTTTCGAATTTCAAGAGAAGGAATAATGTTCAAAGGGACATAAGCCAAACAACATTTCAGAAATTAATAACACCCTTAAATAAAAGGAATGTGGTCTTGGAAGTCAATCATAATGACTTACAAGAACAAGATTAGAGGTATCCAATAATGCAGTATCTGGCTGGCCCATCTTCAAAGGCCAGCAGAAAAATTAAATTGCAATCTATGCAATACATGATGTATGGTAATGCTCTCTACAAAAGAGGGGGAGATGGTTTATTGCTGGAATGTTTAGGCCCAAAAGAAGCATTAACAGCTATGGCTGAGGTTCATGAAGGCATCTGTGGTGCTCATCAGCCTGGGGTGTAAATGAGATGGCTGCTTCGAAGGCATTCCTACTATTGGCCAACTATCTTTAAAGACTGCATAGAATATGCAAAAGGTTACCAAGCATGTCAAAAGCATGGCACAATAAGGCATGTGCCCATAACTGACCTGCATGCAGTAGTGAAGCCTTGGCCATTTAGAGGATGGGCCATGGATATGATGGCGAAAATACACCCACCTTCTTCGAAGCATCATTTTTTCATTTTAGTGGCCACTGATTACGTCACTAAGTGGGTCAAAGCTAAGCCATACAAGGCTGTAGACCAGACTGAGGTCATTGGATTCATTAAAGACTTAATCCATAGATTTGGTATCCCACAGACTATAACTGTTGATAATGGGACTGTATTTGATAGGAAGATGGTCAAGTCTTTTGTGGCAGAGTTTGGAATTAGCCTTGTTAATTCCATCCCCTATTATACACAAACCAATGGTCAAGCTGAATCATCCAATAAGTACTTGAAAAAGGAATACAAAAGGTTGTGGAAGACAATCCTAGGGATTGGCATAACTTATTGTTAGATGTATTGTGGGCTTATAGAACTTCCCCAAGGTCAAGCACATGAGTCATTCCTTATGCCTTAGTATATGGGCATGATGCAGTGTTACCTGTGGAAATTAATGTTAAGTCCTTGAGGGTAAGATGTCAAGACTAGTTAGATCCTAAACAATACCATCAGAGTATGTGCTTGGAATTAGAAAGCATAGGTGAAGCTAGAATTCTGACATTAAATAGCATTCTTTTTCAAAAGAAGAAAGCAGTCAAAAACTATAATAAAAAAGTCAAATACATTGGCTTTGATGAAGGTGATTTGGTATGGAAGACAATACTCCCAATAGGGATTAAAAGCCATAAGTTTGGCAAATGGTCACCTAATTGGGAAGGACCATATCAAACTCATAGAGTCCAGCCTTTTGGAGCATACCATTTGAGAAATTTGAATGGATACATACATCTCAAAAAGATTAATGACAGATATTTGAAACCTTATTTTCTAACCATTTGGGAAACACAATGAATAAAATGAACACTAAGTACAAGAACACGAGAATACTCAAATGATAAATAAGAATTTGTTCTTCATAAAGAGTTGAATACATTCTGCCATAAATTGGCCTAGAAATCATTACAATGTCTCAGTTGTTCTTTTACAATGTATGTTCTGTTCTTAAATGATGAGAACAACTGGATGGCTGTGGTCATTTCCTGCTTTCGGTCAGCCAGTCCTTGGTTGGTGATCTGCAGTTTGGTGTCAGTTTGGATTAAGGCCTGGTTCACTGCAGATAGTTCCTCCTCAAGTTGAGCTTTCTTCACTAGTAGTTGAGTTCAAAAGTGGGAGACAGAAGAATGTTGTTCCTTTAGTTCTGATACTTCAGTATGCACTGTGGAAACAAAGCTCTGATCTTTAACCAATTTCTCCTCTGCAGCCTTGGTAGCATGGCAAATGTTGATATAGAAGTCAATAGTGGCTGCTACCTGAGATAAATGACTTGAGACAGTCATGCCAGATTGCTCAACAATCTTGCAGCACTGAAGGAAGCCATTTCTTATTATAGGTCTCTCTAAGTCCTCGAAGGGAATCCTCAAAAAGATGTCAATAGCTCCAGGCGGTTGTCCAAGTCTATCAGAGGTGAAGAAGGCTTCTACTGGAGGAAGAGCTCTCTAAAATTTATAGCAAGGAATCAGCCAAAACTAACGGCTCAGTCTCATCACTAGCCATTGGAGAGGTAGAAGGCAGGTCAAAGAGACTAGCTAGTCTTACTTCAAAAATGTCTACCTCATCCGTGGACATGAAGGGGGCAGAAAGGGCTTTGGTGGAAGGCACAAAAGACTGCATAGGGATAGGAGAAATGGGTGGAACTGTGATAACCCTGTTCCATATTATGCTAATGGGTCCTTATTATGAATTTGATTATGTGTCTGATATGATTTTGTGTACCAATTATGTGAATATATGTGGTTTTGAATTTCTATCTGTTCACTGTAGGAATATCTGTTTGATTATCTGCTTTCGAAATTAAATTGAAGGCCTTATCGGCCACCGAAACCAAAATTGATTGCACCATTGTGATTGGCATAATTTTTAGAGCCTACGGTGAAATTTAATTGAAAATTGATTCAGGTCGGATTAAATTGATGATTTAGTGCCCAATTATTTAATGTTATTAAATAATAGTTAGTGGGGCCTCATATGTGAGGCCATATACACTCATTGCCTCTTTTGAACTCAAAAATTTGATTTTGGTGCCTTGAGAGAGAGAAGGAGCCGGCTATAGAGATAGAAGGAAGAGACTTGTGCATTTTGACTCAAGCTTGGATATTTGAAGTCTAGTTCAAGAATTAACCATAGATTGGGCTTCTAGGTAAGCAATTGATTCTTGAATTCATGAGTTTAATGTGTAATCTTGTGTGTTCAAGGTTTGTTTGTAACCAAGAGCATGAGTTGAGTTGGTTTTGTTGGAATGAAAGCTTAATATGTGCATGCATGTGAAGAATACCTATGGAATCACGAAATCTTGCATGTAAATTGTAAATTATGAAAGATTGGAAGTGTAATCCCACATGCAAGCATGTTTTTGATGAGTTTCATGGGAATGAGCACTAAATGCATCATTAGAAGTGAAAATGAAAGTTAAAATGGGCATGCATGTTGTTTATTAAAAATGGGAACCTTGAATGCATGAGTTTGAGTTAATTTGGGGCATGCATGTGATCAATTTGTGAAATTGAACTCTATTGTGTTGTAATTTGGTGTTGATACCATGTTAGTACAAGCATATGTGAGATTTGAGCCATCATATGCAATAAATGTGGTTGAAATGTCGAATTTGAGCTCAAGAACACATTCTGGAAAACCCAAAAATTTGATGTCCACTCGAGCGGGGAAACCGCCGCTCGAGCGTGAATTTTGTGCTCCCAGTATTTTCTGTAGACCATAATGTCCGCTCGAGCGGGGCAAGTCCACGCTCGAGCGGGGAGCTATGTAGGATGGACTTCCGCTCGAGCGTCCAAGTTCCATGCTCAAGCGTGAAAATGACATAACCAGTACTTTTGCAGACCTCATGGGTCCGCTCGAGCGGGGAAGTCCACGCTCGAGCGGGAACCTTGCTTTCTGAAATTTTAAAAGTGTATTCTGTGTTTCGTTTTCCGTTCTCTTTCACTTGCAAGCACTCTTAGGCATGCATTAAGCATTGTAATTGAGTTGAAGAGATAAGAATGGAGCCTAAAGAGGAATATGTGAATTAAAGAACGGATTGAATTGGTTGTGACCCTTATTTGCTATATGATGTGTAGGATCAAGCTCCAGGGCAAATCCACAAGCCGATCACTGTGAGTAATATCTGATATCTGAAATATGGTGTTGTCCAAATTGCTTACTTCTATGTAAGTTTTATAAGTTCATTGATTCGTTTGGTGGACAATGGTTATTATACTCAATGAATGGGCTTATACTCAATGAATGGGCTGAAGGCCGTTTTGACATGAATGAATGGGCCGAAGGCCGTTTTGACAAGAATAAATGATTAGACCGAAGGCCGATTGACATGAATGATTGGGCCGAAAGTCGATTGACATAAATGGTGGGCCAAAGGCCGTTTTGACACAAATGAAAGTTTGACATGCATGAATGGGCCAGAGGTTAGTTTGACATGTATGAATGGGCCGGAGGCCAGTTTGAAATGAAAGTTTGAAAGGCCTAAAGACCAGTTTGATATGAAAGTTTGAAAGGCCTAAAGGCCAGTTGATATGAAAGTTTGAAAGGCCTAAAGGCTAGTTTGAAATGAAAGTTTGAAAGGCCTAAAGGCCAGTTTGATATGGAAGTTTGAAAAGGCCGTTTTGACACAAATAACAGTTTGACACTAATGAGTTGGGTCCAAGGCCGTATGATGTGTTTGGAACCGCAGTTACTTAACTTACATATGTCTATGTACGTATGTATTAGTAGAAATATAAATTGGGCCCAAGGCCATTTGATGTATATTGTTCCAATGTATATTCTTTATTTGATATTATTCACTAGGCTTTCGCTCACGCTCATTCATGTGTTTGTAGGTGAGCCAAGAGAAGTCCAAACCCAGCCCCAATGAAGTCTGTATGGAACAACTAAGGTTTTGAAGAGCCAGCCTTTGCGTCTCACGCACGAGACACGTCTTCGCCCTTCTTTTGCCATTCTTGTTATTTTCATGTTGCAAGACTTTGGTGTACGTCTGTTATATAGCTTTGTTTTGCTGACTTAAATTTGAATGATCCTGTCTGTATAGAACTTTTTGCTTTATACTTTCTGTTGTGAGTATTAACATATGTATGTATGGAACGTTATGATATGCAATAAGCACGCTGTAGACGTCCCGAACGTCCGGGAGGGAATCCCGTTTTGTTTCATTTGGGCTTACTACAGTTCGACTCAAATGTCACGGTTCTTAATCTGATCTCGCAAGTGCAATGCCAAAGATTGATAAATCACCAAAGAGTCAAGTTCGCAAATAGTTTTGAAAACAGATTTTTAAAAGAAGGCCAAACATGGATGCTTTGCCAGATACAGAGTCGCCACCTAAATGTTTATTTTTGAGAAATTTAGGAAACCATGACTCGTGCCTAAGCCATGTGTCCGTCATCACCAAAGTTGCCTCGGCTCGGGAACTTGGGTACGATTGGGGAAGGTCACTATGAAGCACCCCCGCTCGCCCGATCAAAGATCGGCCACTACTAAGCATGATATCTTGTTTTTGAAACACATGTGTTCTTATTCTGGTTAATTAGCTAGAATTACTATGTGATGTGCACAGCAAAACAAGTATAGACTAGATCGCCTAATTTGGAACAAAGCATTGCATATCCGTTTGTTCAGAAAAATGGTTTGAGTTTTGCTACTCGCAAGTAGGCTAAAATACGGATTTCAATGAATTGTCCCAATTCAAGCAATCCAACCTTCACCCACAGGTATTCAGGCAGTTACATCACATACGCAAATAGCTTCATGGTAAGCATACTGTCATGGCAACACTCACACATATGTAAGGATGCTAAAGTGTAAATGCTTACCTAGTACTCAAAGCCAAAATAGAAACTAGTTAGTTATCAAATGCATGATCCTAGTTCATGTTAAGATGGCTAATACAACACATGCAAAATGCAACTAGAAATAGGCTCGGCTATTCTAAGATGTCATGTGAAATGTAACTTGATATATGTATTCAAATTGGAATTGAAATACAATGCAGTTAGCATGATACGCCGAGCCCAGTGCATGCAATACGAATGAATGTGTGCAAACATGCTGTCATAAGTATGCTAATTGAAACGTGCCCTAAAACTAACCATTGTAAGCGGTTAAATAAAAGGGAGAAAGACGTGGGGTTGGAAGACATGCATCACACACATGCATGCTTATTACACAATTTGCCCTCTCTTGGAGGAACCGAAAGAATAATACAAATTAACTAACTAACAAGCTAATTAATTATTACATAACAATTAACTAATTAAATGAATTAATTAAGCTAAGAAGGCAGTAAAGAGGCCTCGGGAAGAGGGATGAATGCATACATGTTCGGTTTCGCCCGGAAATTCATTGCCATACTTATGCTGCCTCTGTTTACACTGCTCTGCACTTCTGAAAACTGCACAAGTCTTCAGGATGTTTTTGAACCACCTTCTCAGCGCTGTGGAAGGTCACCGGCCAAAAAGCAAGGCCACCGGCCATGTAATTATGATCATCGACCAAAAATTAGATCACCGGCTGGGTATTGATAGTCGGCCGGCACTGAAAGTTGCCGACTGGCCATTTATTCCTGCAGAATACTGGTTTGCTGCAACAGAGGACAGACATGACATGGCAATGCATTTCAAAGCAATGCTTGCACAACCATCCTCCCTATCATGTTTAAGACTTAAGGGAGTGTAGTCCTCGACCCTCGGACCATCAATCACACATTTCAATGCATGATGGCCAAAGAAGCCAAGTGTGCAACTCGATATAGAATGAAATGCACAAAACACATAAAGGGCCTCAACCTCTATCATGATTGATCAAGAGGCAAGGGATGTACACACAATGCAATGCAACCTAGGCAAGCAAGCAAACATACAAATAACTCAAGTATGCAACAAATCTAATGCAACATGAGCATGTTAATATGCAATATGCAATAGGCATACAACCTAAACATGTGGACATGTATAGCATGCAACAACATGCAAAATGAAACAAGCATGCAACAACATGGTGAGATGGACTTACACTAACATGACAACATACAAGGTGAGCATGCAACAACATGCAAAGGATGGACTTACACCAAAAAGGACAACTCTCTAATAGGTCCAGAACAGTGGCCAAAATGCTAAGGGATAAGGGACAAAACCATATAGAAACATGCATGCTAATGGCCCATCACTTTAAGCACAAAAGGGCAACCCTTAAGCACACTTAAAAGAGGATGAACATGGACAAATGACATACATTGTAAGCTCTTAAATCATGTTAGAAATGATGCCAAACCAACTAAACAAATCAAACAAAGCATGCAACCAAACCCAAAACTTGAAACTAGCCAAAGGACTCAAACCAAGGCTACATGAAGCAAGCCCCAAAGGGCCAATAGGACCTAAAACAGTCCTAAGGCAAGTCCAAATGAGCCTAGAACATGCGAGGAAAGAGGCCAAAACATGCTAGGACACAACTCCCAAAACATGAGGCATGCAAAACCAACAAAGAGGTGTTACACTACACCTAAGACAACCAAACATGGCATGATTCAAGCAACAAAAATTAGAGATATGACATGTTAAAATGAGCCCCAAAACCCACTTAGATGGCATCTAAATGGTCTAAGCATAACGGCATACAAAATGGTCCAAACATGGAGCATAAAACAACAACTCTTTAAGGCATTAGAGGAGCATCAAATGTAAGTAAACAAGCATGCCACATGGACTGAAATGACATGGTAAGTGACTCCAAATCACTGAAATAAGCCAAGTAATGCATGCTAGGGGGTTCAAAACTAAAAGCCTACAAGCTAAATTGCATGGTAGCTATACAAAGCAAGTCATGGACAACCAAAACAACCAAAATCAGAGCTCAAGCATGTTAAAACAAGGCTAGAAGCTTCACAAAGTTGAGCCAAAATCATGCTAAAAACACATGTTACAACATGATGCATGTTAAGGCCAAAACATGGGATTACAAGACAAGTGTATGGAGCATACATGGCATGTCTAGACCAACTTAAAACAGTGCTATATCATGGAAAAATAACACCAAATATTAACTAAGACATGACCAACATGAACTTAAACAAGGTGCTCACACATGAGGCAAATATGCCAAGTATTGAAGACAACAAGGAGAGGGGATGACCCTCTCCTTCTTAGGACCTCCAAACACCATCCCCACCACTGAAATCCAGAGAGATTTCAGTGGTGAGAAGGCCAATACAAGGTGGTCCCGAAGCTCACAAAAAAGGCACAAAAATGAGGCCAAACAAGGCCTAAGAGGGGGGAAACAATCTCGAACACAAAAGTGATCTTAAACAAACTTCAAAAGCATGCAAAAACAGAACTTTTATCAGTTATACACTAAGCTCAAAACAGCATGCAAGATAAGCTAAAAGTGTGTGCAAAAATGGGGAATAAAGAGGGTAGTTCTCACCCTTGATGCACAACTGCAAAACCAACAGGTTCTTGGACCAAGAACCAACTCTTTAACCTCTGAAAATGACCTCCAAGAACCTTAGATTAATGGTGGAGGTGTGTGGCTATGAGGTGTGGTGTAATAGGCCAAGAACAAACACTTTCTAAGCCTAAATTATAGAGACAAAGAGAGATATATGCTTCTTGCCTTAAACAAATTTTTTGGAACCTCTCTAAAGGAGAGAGAGGCCCTCTCTTATAGAGAAACAAGAGGGTTCAAGCTTCTTGGAGAAGCTAAAGAGGTTCAAGCTTCTTGGAGAAGCTAAAGAGGTTCAAGCTTCTTGGAGAAGCTAAAGAGGTTCAAGCTTCTTGGAGAAGCTAAAGAGGTTCAAGCTTCTTGGAGAAGCTAAAGAGGTTCAAGCTTCTTGGAGAAGCTAAAGAGGTTCAAGCTTCTTGGAGAAGCTAAAGAGGTTCAAGCTTCTTGGAGAAGCTAAAGAGGTTCAAGCTTCTTGGAGAAGCTAAAGAGGTTCAAGCTTCTTGGAGAAGCTAAAGAGGTTCAAGCTTCTTGGAGAAGCTAAAGAGGTTCAAGCTTCTTGGAGAAGCTAAAGAGGTTCAAGCTTCTTGGAGAAGCTAAAGAGGTTCAAGCTTCTTGGAGAAGCTAAAGAGGTTCAAGCTTCTTGGAGAAGCTAAAGAGGTTCAAGCTTCTTGGAGAAGCTAAAGAGGTTCAAGCTTCTTGGAGAAGCTAAAGAGGTTCAAGCTTCTTGGAGAAGCTAAAGAGGTTCAAGCTTCTTGGAGAAGCTAAAGAGGTTCAAGCTTCTTGGAGAAGCTAAAGAGGTTCAAGCTTCTTGGAGAAGCTAAAGAGGTTCAAGCTTCTTGGAGAAGCTAAAGAGGTTCAAGCTTCTTGGAGAAGCTAAAGAGGTTCAAGCTTCTTGGAGAAGCTAAAGAGGTTCAAGCTTCTTGGAGAAGCTAAAGAGGTTCAAGCTTCTTGGAGAAGCTAAAGAGGTTCAAGCTTCTTGGAGAAGCTAAAGAGGTTCAAGCTTCTTGGAGAAGCTAAAGAGGTTCAAGCTTCTTGGAGAAGCTAAAGAGGTTCAAGCTTCTTGGAGAAGCTAAAGAGGTTCAAGCTTCTTGGAGAAGCTAAAGAGGTTCAAGCTTCTTGGAGAAGCTAAAGAGGTTCAAGCTTCTTGGAGAAGCTAAAGAGGTTCAAGCTTCTTGGAGAAGCTAATATTAACTACAAAAAAAAATAGCAAAAAAAATAAAAATAAAACCACATCATTCACATCGCCTCTCCTCTCCTCTTCGTCGGGTGCAGATCCTCTCCTTGCAAGAGTTTACGTGCGTGCGTCCTTGCAACGGCTGAGATCAACCGTTGCACATCCAACAAATGAGATTAAAAAAAAAATTTGAAATTACACTCAAAATCCCGCCCGTTGCTAGTTATATCACTCAGCTATATTTCACTCAGCCTCGCACGAAGCCGTCCTCCTCCACCGAACCGACCCTCCCCAGCGAGCAGTCCCCTAGACGGCACCGATGACGACCAGTCCCCCAGACGGCACCGGCGATCCACTCCAGCTGTAATATTTGCTGCTTCGTGAACCATAGCTCCACCGCGACCACCATCGGCTGTGACAAAAATTTGTTCATCAGGAATCAGGTTTGTATTCGAAACTCTGAAATTATCTCCTTAGGATTGTGTGATTGAGATTGAAATTTGAAAATTAGGGATTTCATATTGAATTTAGGGCTTCGACTATGACAAAAATTAGGGCTTTCACTGTGAAAGAAATTAGGGCTTGAGATTGAAAAGATAAATAGATGATTACTAGGGCTTGAGATAAATAGATGAAAAGGTAAATAGAAATTAGGGTTTGAGATTGAAATTAGGGCTTTCATAGTAATCATCTATTTACCTTTACAAAAATTAGGGCTTCGACAGTAACTAATATGTACAACATTATATGCATTTGCTTGATTCCAGAATTCCATATAGGAAATTATACTAAGTTCTTTTCTTATATTCCAGAATTCTGTTTATTTTCATGTATTTTCCAGAATTCCATGTATTTTCCTAGCAACATAAAAGTATTTTCCATGAGAAATGAGAACATAAAAGTTTTATGTTAGTAACATAAAAGTTGTCATGGAATTCCATAATTTAAGGGGTATTGTAAATCTGTGGAAGAATTAAGTACAGACCCCCATGTTTTTGCAATTACTTTCATTGCTTACCACTGATTTGCAATTCCCCCATAATTTAATTCTTGACTGTTTGTGAATGTTTTGATTGTAAAGACTTTGACTTCAGTTTATGCCATAGATTTTTTAGTGTTTGAACAATTTGAGAATTACAGTGTTTCTGAAGTTATGTGGGTGAATAAGTAGTAAGTGGTTACGATCATTTGGAAATTGGCTATTTTAGTTGAAAAAATGTATAGAAAAGTAGAGAGATTGGTTAACTTTTTAGTAGTTACTTTTTATCTTTTTGGGTATACTAGCCACTCCCCAAACAGCCTAGTGATTGTTTGAGTTGAGATTGTCAAGGTATCAGTAGTTCACGTAAGGATTGTCAAAACCAGATGCCTTATAATCACTTAAACACAGGACCATCATAGTCAAGGAGCAACTACTCTACCAACTGAACTAATTTAGTTATCTATCTATCTTTTTTTTATATGTGCATAGTTCCATGTTAAAAGTTTGAATGAACAATAAATTATTAAAAGACAAAATTCAAAATTTAAGAATGCAACATACTGCAATACAAATTTCATTCACCGTGGCTTATTTTGTTCTCATTTCTCATGGAATTCTCATGTATAAGAAAAGAACTTAGTAACATAAAAGTTGTCATGTATTTTCCTAGGAACATAAAAGTTCTCATGTATTTTCCAGAATTCCATGTATTTTCCTAGCAACATAAAAGTTCTCATGTATGCAATATAAAAAAGGGGGTATTTGTGGTATTAAAGCAAAAGCAATTACATCGAATGGCCCTATTTGGGTATAAACTCAAGCTCATAAAAATAGGGAATGGAATAAATAACAAGATCATGAAATTTAGTCCAACAATGATCAATGAATTTCTGTCTTTCTTTATTCTATCCTCTATTTCTTCTAACATTGGCTGCATGAGTTGATGTGCTCTCACTTCGTAAAAGAGCTTTTCAGCCTTTATTTCGAATGCTGTTTCTCTCAATTCTTGTTCCAATTCGTCTACCTCTAAGTCATCCCAGTATGCAGAATCTTTGTTCTCGAAATCATCGAATTCTTCAATGAAGTTCTCTGCTTCGTACTGGGCGTGAATGCGAAGGGACGAAAGTTGGTCTAAAGATTGTGTGGTGGCCATAGAGGTCCGATGCCAGTGGAGAAGCAATGGAAGTTGGTCCAAAAACATGTGAAGCTCTGCTTGGGCGAGGGGATTGAAGACATGACCCCCAGTCAGTATATCACAAGCCCATCGAAGGTTCTTAAGAGGGACTTCGTCCTCAAGAACATTGAAGGGCAAGTGAGAGAAAGGTGCGAGCAGAAGTTGAGCTTACTTCCGCTCAGTTGGATTAGGGGAAAGTGGAGGCTTGTAAGGTGGAAAGACCTTATCCGCGGAGAGGGCAAGCCTCAGTCTCTCTATCCAGCAAGGATTTAGCGGAGGAGAAAGTGTGGATGCTTCTATTTCAGGAGATGGAGGAAGGGCAGAAGGAACAGAGGCATTAATATAATCGAACCAGTCAGAAGAACAAATCTTCGCCTTCTGGGCTAAGAATGATGGATTATACCTTTGTGCCTCTTCTAGGTGTCGAGCGGTGTGCACTATCTTTATAGGCATGGAGGATGTATAACATGCCACAAACAGAGTCTCCTCCAAACTACGTCGATGGTCAATGGGCATGTAGGGATAGACCATCGAGCTTCACGCATAAGAAGGGAACTCTAAAGGGACAGTAAATTCGACACAGGGCAGCAGGAATTAAGAAAGGGTCCTCTGAGATAGTTAACCTAGATAGTCGGAGGGTGTCGAGAAGGTAGAGTTCTTGAATGTCCAGAGTCCTATCAGGGACAACCCGATCATACCATTCTTACCACTCCGGTCTCACCGTGGGCCAGCATCGGTGGGGGTGGTTCATCCTCCAGTTCCTCTAGTCAAGGCCACCTTCGTAAAGGAGGTAATGGTCTTCCAGACGTGGATATAGAGCTGGAAGCTCAGTAAGAATCTCCTTGAATATGGGCCCAAGCACATAGTCTTGTTGCACATGACGACGAGGGATGAAGATGCGTCCGTCGATGGCGCTTTTCTCAAGAATTTCGAAGCAATCGTCTGATTAATTGGTTGGCACTTAGTATTTCTGTAAGGACTTATTGATTCTTACTGACACGCTCAAATTATGTTTCTAACCCTTGAAAGCCAAAAAAATCCAATAGTAATTATAATTATATAGGAAAAAAAACAAAAGGTGCATTGCAAAAGGTATTTGTAGTTATATAAATAAGACAAAAGTTATTTGTATTATCCAGTTACAGTGTGGTGAGATCTTTTATAAATTTTTATTGTAGTTTTTTTACTTATTCTTTTTCACTTTTTAAAATGAAAAATTAGTAATTAAATTTCTATATTTAATTTTGCTAAAATATTATTCATAAGTAGTATAATTTATATGCTCTTTTTATAAGGAAAATGATATATTAATTTCTAAACCTATTTTCTGGATGAAATGATGTGTAAGTGATATGATTAGTTGATGATTAGAGAAGACATGAGAGACAGAGAGTTGCCTTAGATATTCAAACAGACTGCCACATGATTGGGTTTGAAAAGTGAGTCTAACTTTGGGCTAGAGTAGCACTACTCTTTTCTCTATTACCTCTCCTATTTTCTGAGTATATCTACAATGTGCATAGAATGGCCACCAAAGTTTTTCAAACCTCTTTTATTGACCCTCGATATTCCTTCATCATAACATCAATTCTATTGATTTGATATGCACATGTCATTGTTGTTTTTTCAATTATAGAGATAGATTTTTTTTTCTTCTTATTAATCTTTCAATCCAAAAATAATAATAACAAAAAAAAAAAAACACACACACACACACTAAGAAATGAAAGCTTAGACAAGAGAGAAAATTATTAAAAATTTAAAAATCCAAATAACAAGGGTAAGGAATAGGAAGAGTACCTGGAGATACTTGAGTTTCATGCTTCCATAAACGAGTCCTACAGAGAAGGCAGAAACACGAGCCACCTACATCCACATACATCAAAATCAGAATATATATGTGCATATATATATATATATAGAGAGAGAGAGAGAGAGAGAGATGAAGAGAGATACCAAAGCAAGAGTACTGGTTCCGGAATAAGGACCAGGAGGTGCGCCATTAGGAAATCTCTGTTCTGCGATTGAGCTTCGTGGGGTTCTGTGTGGGTGTTTTGTACAAGAAGAACAAGAAGAAGAAGATGAGAGAGAGAGAGACTCCGAAACCCTTCACCTTCAGATCTGTATTTAGCCCTACAATTGGACTGTGTATTGTTTCGTTATAAAAGAGCGGGGTGTGATTGTGTATGCTCTAGCCTATGGAAATCATTCAGAGACTTCGGACATGTTTGGTATCCTTTTAATTTTATGGTTTCGATTTTTTTGGGACAAATAATTTCGAAAAGTTGGAAAATAAAATATTCATAAGGGTTAAGGGTTGCGAGTTGCGTTTTAAAAAAAAAAAAATTAAATTTGAATATTAGAGAGCTTGAGGGGCTCATGAGCCCATCATGGATCACAGTTTAGTGATTTAAATCTTTTATTTTATAAAACACTCTATGTATATTATTTATTTAAAAATTTAAGTCAATTCGATAATTATAATTTTTTTTATTTCATCATATTTATATCTAAAATATATGATTCATTTAAAAATATATATTTGTCATCTATTTTTTCAAAAATAAATATGATAAAATAAAAAATTATGAAGATTGAATCAACCTAATTTTTTTCATAAATAATATAATAATTTTTTAAAATAAACAATTCAGATCATTGAAACAAAATATGTAAGTAGAATAATTTCGACAAATACAAAAAAAGAAACTTCTCCTTTGATGCCCTGGTTCTCCCAAATTCATATTGTTAAACTTGGTAGAAATTCAATCCTATAAAAAACAATTTAAAATCCATCACTACAATTACCAAACTACCTCTTTTACTTAAGTAAGGATCTTTCAAAGTGATTTTTCATAGAGTGATTTTAAACTAATTTTTTTGAAAAATTGAGATTTAATTTTAAAGATATTTATTAAAAAATCCTTTTTCAAGTGTTTGTATTCTAATTAGTCCATAAGATATTCTTATATTCTAGTAGGTCCTATTATTTGGATTATTTGATCTACCAAATCCTAATTCTTATATTTAAGATATTTTATGACCATTTCTATCATTACAAATATTTTTTGAACGATTAGCAATGTGAACATTCGTATTTTACAATGTGAATATTCACATTGACGTGTGAATATTCACATTGACATATGTTGGCTACATATTTTGTATAAGCCAATTACAATTTAATGCGTGGCAGATTGAGGGTAAAACGGGAAGAAAACTCAAACCTTCGATCGTGATCTTACACGTGGCAGTTAATATTGGTTTGCATAAGATCTGCGTAGTTCTGAATCAACAAAGAGATGCAAAGTGATGTGCTTTCAACGGTTACTCACATTTGAATTCAAAATTAGGAGAGAAGCCTAACTGCAAGTGATGGCATAGTGGAGTTAATTATAAGGCAACATGATCAGCGATCATGGAGGAGCAGTTCGACGGTTGGAAATGCAGTTCGATGGTCATCCTTGAGAAGTATAAATAGTAGAGAAGGCCCATAAAAAGACCCCCAGACTTAGATCCAAAAAACCAGTCTTATTCTACTTATTTTTCTTTCCAGTTTTACATTTTCAGTCTTACATTTCCTGTTCTTTACATTCCTGTACTTTAAATTCCTGCACTGTACTTCGTTCATAGGAGTAGTTTCAAGTAGTAGATTGTTGTTGTAAACCTCTACGAGGCTGAGTTTGGATCATTGTAAGTTTTTTATTTTAATGAAATGCTTCAATTGTTCTTCATTTAATTGTTATCTTGCTTAATTCTCCTAAATCAAGCCACCAGTAAAAGTCCTCTTCATTGAGGCCTAAAGAACTAAAACACAATTGTCTGATAATTGGTTGGCAATTAATTTTCTATAAGGACTGATTGATCCTTGCTGGCATGCTCGCAATTACAAAAATTACCTTTAAAAGCCAAAAAACTAACAATAACCAAATGAGACCCCTCCACAAATCAAGGAGCAAATGATTATTCCATTTAAAAAAGTTAAGGGTTGTTATTCCATGTTAAAAAGGTAAGGGTTGTAGTGTTTGAAATGGCAATGGGCAATATGCCCAATATCATATGCTTTGGAACTTCAACCATTCTGTTTTTCGGACCCAATTTTGGAATACCAAAAACCTCAAGTACTTTGTGTAAATTGTTTTAGGAAAATGAGTGAAAGCACTAATTAGTGCTACCACTACTGATGTGACAGTGTGCTTATTCACTGCCACAATTTTTTTGTGTCTTGGATTTTTAAAAAAATAAAAATAAAAATATGTACCAACTCATTAATGGTAGTACTAATCAGTGCTATGTATCATTGTTAATTATTTTATGATGCTATATATATAACAAATAAAAATAACGAATCAAACATAAATCAAGAGAAGTGAATTTTGTACCCAACATATTTTTTTCGAAGATTCACCAGTTACTTAAAGAATTAGTAAAACCCCCAAAATAAAACTAAATATGCTATTTTATGTTATGTGTTATGCATTCACACCACTGTCCACAAAGAAAGACAAATAGCTACTATAATTAGACCAACCTCCTAATTTCTCATCCATGCCTTATATAGCCCATCATATGTAATTTTTATTTTTATTTTTTGGTAAATAAAATGCCAGAGAGAGAAAATACATGTGTTTTACTTCTTTTATGGAACTAGGGCTGGGCCCTCTGTGAAGCGTACTAACAATTGTTTTCTTGGCTATTTTGGTCATGAGGAATGTTGGGTGGCTCGAGAAGGAGTTTGACTCGAATAGTTTGAAAAAAGGGAGAAAGAAATGGACTAATTGGCAATCAGTCTCATTTGAAAACATGCTATTTTAATGTGCTGCAACCTATGTACTCAGTTTCCATAGTATACTTTGCAGCACAACTTTGTTTCTTACTTAACCAAGAGACTGTTGTTCCATCAAACAGGAACACATGACCACTGGTAAATTTTTTATCATCTACATCTTCTGTAAAATCTGCGTCAGTGTATCCTTTTATTTCTAGATCACACAAACCAAAACATAATTTCAAATTCTTAGTGCATTTTAAATATCTGAATATTTTTTTGACTACTTGTCAATATTCTTTACTTGGATTGGATTGAAACCTACTTACCAATCTTACTGCGTGATAGATGTCAAGTCTTGTGCTTATCATAGCATACATCAAGTTGCCCACTGCCTGAGCATATGAGACATCTCTCATTTTCTCAATTTCAGATTTATTTTGAGGACTCAAACTTTCTTTGTTACAAAAAGTTCTTATAAACTTTTTTTTGTGAACCATCTTCTTCTCTCTCTTCACCATTTGCATTTAATGGATCCAAAACTTGTGGGCAACAAGAAGGGTAGTGACAAATTCCGCGACAATCAGTTTGGTTTCATAATTTAAGATTTATTTTTAAATAATTAAAATTTTATATTTTTTTTGTATGTTTTATATTTTTATTGATTCTTTTAATATTTTAAATAATCTGTTTAATTTTTAAATATATCTAACCTACCTACACTAAAAAGTATAATATTTGTGATTTTTAAATTTTTTTTTACTAAATATCAAAAATACAATAAAATAAAATAAAATGAAAATTCAGTACATTTTTTCATATTTTTGTGTATTTATTGATTTTTTAAAATTTTTTTAATAAATATTTTACTTTTTAGATACATTTAAGTAAGGTGCATCTGAAAATGTTAAAAAAAAAATGATTAAAAATTTTAAAATATTCACTAAAAATAAAAAAATATGAAAAAAGAAAACAACTACCAATACCAACTGGCTTCTCACGACTGTTGTGAAAATAAAATTTTCAGAAGATGGGTCTATTCCAGAAGAGAGCTTCATAGTCCACAGATGGTTATCTGAGGTATAATTAGTTGCACTACCAGAAACAGCAGGATTCTTTTCAATATGGGAAAATTCTGGTATGCTGCTAAATTTAAATTCAGTTGGATTATTTGTAGCACCGTTTTCAGCTTGTAAGTTCAAATCAATTGAACTAGCTGAAGCAGCCAACTTCATATTCTGAGAAGATTTTGGAAAGGGCCAACACGAAGACAGATCAAACTTGTAAGAGTGACTCAGAGCATCCATGTGGGTTTGCAAAGGTTGAACTCAGAGTGTCCATGTGGGTTTGCAAACTTGAACTGTTCATGAAAGTTGAATTTTCTCCATTTTGTACGAGTTGCAACCCCCAAGGATGAGACAGACATTTTATTGTGATCTTTACCGTACCAATCATATTGCTATTTAAGCATCTAATTGTAACCTCTAAAAATTATTTCAGTATGATGTTATTACCACTATTATGTATCAATTTGATTTTTGTGATTGGTTTGATGAGGTACAAAAGTATATATTCTTATGTGACAAAATATGAATTGTGTTAATATTTGTTGTCTTAATATTATTCTTATGATTTAGTAATATACATTATGATTATGATGATGAATAATTGTGAATAAATTATTATTTATT
>NW_021033353.1:0-11920 GCF_004153795.1 Camellia sinensis | reverse complement strand
CGGAAACCCCGTATATTTACATATCTGCCCACTGGCAGAGAGATCCGTATAGCGTGTTCGAGTGTTCGAACCGTAATGCGCAAGAAATGGTATGGAAACCCCGTATTTACATATCTGCCACTGTGCAGGAGAATCCGTATGGTGTTCGTGGTGTTCGAACCGTAATGCGCAAGAAATGGTATGAACCCCGTATTTACATATTCTGCCACTGTGCAGGAGAATCCGTATAGGTGTTCGAGTGTTCGACCGTATGCGCAAGAAATGTATGTAACCCGTATTTACATATCTGCCACTGTGCAGGAGAATCCGTATAGGTGTTCGAGTGTCGACCGTAATGCGCAAGAAATGGTACGGAAACCCCGTATTTACATATCTGCCCACTGTGCAGGAGATCCGTCATAGGTGTTCGAGTGTTCGAACCGTAATGCGCAAGAAATGGTATGTAAACCCCGTATTTACATATCTGCCACTGTGCAGGAGAATCCGTATAGGTGTTCGAGTGTTCGAACCGTAATGCGCAAGAAATGGTATGTAAACCCCGTATTTCATATCTGCCACTGTGCAGGAGAATCCGTATAGGTGTTCGAGTGTTCGAACCGTAATGCGCAAGAAATGGTATGGAAACCCCGTATTTACATATTGCCACTGTGCAGCGAGAATCCGTATAGGTGTTCGAGTGTTAGAACCGTAATGCGGCAAGAAATGGTATGTAAACCCCGTATTTACATATCTGCCACTGTGCAGGAGAATCCGTATAGTGTCGAGTGTTCGAACCGTAATGCGCAAGAAATGGTACGGAAACCCCGTATTTACATATCTGCCACTGTGTAGGGAGAATCCGTATAGGTGTTCGAGGTGTTCAGAACCGTAATGCGGCAAAGAAATGGTATGTAAACCCCGTTATTTACATAATCTGCCACTGGGTGCACGGAGAAATCCGTATAGGTGTTCGAGTGTTCGAACCGTAATGGCAAGAAATGGTACGAAACCCCGTATTTACATATCTGCCACTGGTGCAGGAAATCCGTATAGCGTGTTCGAGTGTTCGAACGTAATGCGCAAGAAATGGTATGTAAACCCGTATTTCATATCTGCCACTGTGCAGGAGAATCCGTATAGGTGTTCGAGTGTTTCGAACCGTAATGCGCAAGAATGGTACGAACACCCCGTATTACATATCTGCCACTGTGCAGGAGATCCGTATAGGTGTTCGAGTGTTCGAACCGTAATGCGCAAGAAATGGTAGGAAACCTGCCCCGTATTTACATTCTGCCACTGTGAGGAGATCCGTATAGGTGTTCGGTGTTCGAACCGTAATGCGCAGAAATGGTATGTAAACCCGTATTTCACTATCTGCCACTTGCGGAGAATCCGTATAGGTGTTCGAGTGTTCGAACCGTAATGCGCAAGAAATGGTAGAAACCCCGTATTTACATATTTGCCACTGTGCAGGAGAATCCGTATAGGTGTTCAGTGTAGAACCGTAATGCGCAAGAAATGGTATGACCCCGTTTTACATATCTGCCACTGTGCAGGAGAATCCGAATAGGTTGTCGAGTGTTCGAACCGTAATGCGCAAGAAGTGGTAGAACCCCGTATTTACATATCTGCCACTGTGCAGGAGAATCCGTATAGGTGTTCGAGTGTTCGAACCGTAATGCGCAAGAAATGGTATGTAAACCGTATTTACATATCTGCCACTGTGCAGAGAATCCGTATAGGTGTTCGACGTGTTCGAACCGTAATGGGCAAGAATGGTAGAAACCCGTATTTACATATCTGCCACTGTGCAGGAGAATCGTATAGGTGTTCGAGTGTTCGAACCGTAATGGCCAAGAATGGTATGTAAACCCCGTATTTACTATCTGCCACTGTGCAGGAGAATCCGTATAGGTGTTCGAGTGTTCGAACCGTAATGCGCAAGAAATGGTAGGAAACCCCGTATTTACATATCTGCCACTGTGCAGGAGAATCCGTAATAGGTGTTCGAGTGTTCGAACCGTAATGCGCAAGAAATGGTAGGAAACCCCGTATTTACATATCTGCCACTTGTGCAGGAGAATCCGTATAGGTGTTCGAGGTGTTCGAACCGTAATGTTGCGCAAGAAATGGTTGAAACCCCGTATTTACATATCTGCCACTGTGGCAGGAGAATCCGTATAGGTGTTTCGAGTGTTCGAACCGTAATGCGCAAGAAATGGTATGTAAACCCCGTATTTACATATCTGCCACTGTGCAGGAGATCGTATGGTGTTCGAGTGTTCGAACCGTAATGCGCAAGAATGGTATGTAAACCCCATTTCATATCTGCCACTGTGCAGGAGAATCCGTATAGGTGTTCGAGTGTTCGAACGTAATGCGCAAGAAATGGTAGGAAACCCCGTATTTACATATCTGCCACTGTGCAGGAGAATCCGTTAGGTGTTCGATGTGTTCGAACCGTAATGCGCAGAGAATGTGTATAAACCCGTATTTACATATCTGCCACTGTGCGGAGAATCCGTATAGGTGTTCGAGTGTTCGAACCGTAATGCGCAAGAAATGTAGGAAACCCGTATTTACATATCTGCCACTGTGAGAGGAATCCGTATGGTGTTCGAGTGTTCGAACCGTATGCGCAAGAAATGGTAGCAAAACCCCGTATTACATATCTGCCACTGTGCAGGAGAATCCGTATAGGTGTTCGAGTGTTCGAACCGTAATGCGCAAGAAATGGTATGTAAACCCCGTATTTAACATATCTGCCACTGTGCAGAGAGAATCCGTATAGGTGTTCGAGTGTTGAACCGTAATGCGCAAGAAATGGTAGGAAACCCGTATTTACATATCTGCCACTGTGCGAGGAGAATCCGTATAGGTGTTCGAGTGTTCGAACCGTAATGCGCAAGAAATGGTAGGAACCCCGTATTTACATATCTGCCACTGTGCAGGAGAATCCGTATAGGTGTTCGAGTGTTGAACCGTATTGCGCAAGAAATGGTATGAAACCCCGTATTTACATATCTGCCACTGTGCAGGAGAATCCGTATAGGTGTTCGAGTGTTCGAACCGTATGCGCAAGAAATGGTAGGAAACCCCGTATTTACATACTGCACTGTGCAGGAGAATCCGTATAGGTGTTCGGTGTTCGAACCGTAATGCGCAAGAAATGGTAGGTAAACCCCGTATTTACATATCTGCCACTGTGCAGGAGAATCCGTATAGTGTTTCGAGTGTTCGAACCGTAATGCGCAAGAAATGGTATGTAAACCCGTATTTACATATCTGCCACTGTGCGGAGAAATCCGTATAGGTGTTCGAGTGTTCGAACCGTAATGCGCAAGAAATGGTATGAAAACCCCGTATTTACATATTTGCCACTGTGCAGGAGAATCCGTATAGGTGTTCAGTGTTGAACCGTAATGCGCAAGAAATGGTATGTAAACCCCGTATTTACATATCTGCCACTGTGCAGGAGAATCCGTATAGTGTTCGAGTGTTCGAACCGTAATGCGCAAGAATGGTAAAGGAACCCCGTATTTACATTCTGCCACTGTGCAGGAAATCCGTATAGGTGTTCGAGTGTTCGAACCGTAATGCGCAAGAAATGGTACGAAACCCCGTATTTACATATCTGCCACTGTGCAGGAGAATCCGTATAGGTGTTCGAGTGTTGAACCGTAATGCGCAAGAAATGGTATGTAAACCCCGTATTTACATATCTGCCACTGTGCAGAGAGAATCCGTATAGGTGTTCGAGTGTTCGAACCGTAATGGCGCAAGAAATGGTAGGTAAACCCCGTATTTACATATCTGCCACTGTGCAGGAGAATCCGTATGGTGTTCGAGTTTCGGATAATGCGCAAGAAATGGTAGTAGAAACCCCGTATTTACATATCTGCCACTGTGCAGGAGAATCCGTATAGGTGTTCGAGTGTTCGAACCGTAATGCGCAAGAAATGGTATGTAAACCCCGTATTTACATATCTGCCACTTGCTGGAGAATCCGTATAGGTGTTCGAGTGTTCGAACCGTAATGCGCAAGAAAATGGTAGTAAACCCCGTATTTACATATCTTGCCACTGTGCAGGAGAATCCGTATAGGTGTTCGAAGTGTTAGACCGAATGCGCAAGAAATGGTATTAACCCGTATTTACATTCTGCACTGTGCAGGAGAATCCGTATAGGTGTTCGAGTGTTCGAACCGTAAGTGCAAGAAATGGTGTGAAACCCCGTATTTACATATCTGCCACTGTGAGGAGAATCCGTATAGGTGTTCGAGTGTTCGAACCGTAATGCGCAAGAAATGTATGTAAACCCCGTATTTACATATCTGCCACTGTGCAGGAGAATCCGTATAGGTGTTCGATGTGTTCGAACCGTAATGGCAAGAAATGGTGAAACCCGTATTTACATATCTGCCACTGTGCAGGGAATCCGTATAGGTGTTCGAGTGTTCGACCCGTAATGCGCAAGAAATGGTATGTAAACCCCGTATTTACATATCTGCCACTGTGCAGGAGAATCGTATAGGTGTTCGAGTGTTCGAACCGTAATGCGCAAGAAATATGTACGGCAACCTATTTACATATCTGCCACTGTGCAGGAGGAATCCGTATAGGTGTTTGATGTGTTCGAACCGTAATGCGCAAGAAATGGTAGGAAACCCCGTATTTACATATCTGCCACTGTGCAGGAGAATCCGTTAGGTGTTCGAGTGTTCGAACCGTAATGCGCAAGAAATGGTATGTAAACCCCGTATTTACATATCTGCCACTGTGCGGAAATCCGTATAGGTGTTCGAGTGTTCGAACCGTAATGCGCAAGAAATGGTAGTAAACCCGTATTTACATATCTGCCACTGTGCAGGAGAATCCGTATAGGTGTTCGAGTGTTCGAACCGTAATGCGCAAGAAATGGTATGTAAACCCCTATTTACATATCTGCCACTGTCAGGAGAATCCGTATAGGTGTTCGAGTGTTCGAACCGTAATGCGCAAGAAATGGTAGAAACCCCGTATTTACATATCTGCCACTGTGCAGGAGAATCCGTATAGGTGTTCGAGTGTTGCGACCGTAATGCGCAGAAATGGTATGTAAACCCCGTATTTACATATCTGCCACTGTGCAGGAGAATCCGTAAGTGTCGAGTGTTCGAACCGTAATGCGCAAGAAATGGTATGTAAACCCCGTATTACATATCTGCCACTAGTGCAGGAGAACCGTATAGGTGTTCGAGTGTTCGAACCGTAATGCGCAAGAAATGGTAGAAACCCGATTTACATATCTGCCACTGTGCAGGAGAATCCGTATAGGTGTTCCAGTGTTCGAACCGTAATGCGCAAGAAATGGTATGTAAACCCCGTATTTTACATATCTGCCACTGTGCAGGAGAATCCGTATAGGTGTTCGAGTGTTCGAACCGTAATGCGCAAGAATGGTATGGAAACCCCGTATTTACATATCTGCCACTGTGCAGGAGAATCCGTATAGGTGTTCGAGTGTTCGAACCGTAATGCGCAGAAAATGGTAAGGAAACCCCGTATTTACATATCTGCCACTGTGCAGGAGAATCCGTATAGGTGTTCGAGTGTTCGAACCGTAATGCGCAAAGAAATGGTATGTAAACCCCGTATTTACATATCTGCCACTGTGCAGGAGAATCCGTATAGGTGTTCGAGTGTTCGAACCGTAATGCGCAAGAAATGGTAGAACCCCGTATTTACATATCTGCCACTGTGCAGGAGAATCCGTATAGGTGTTCGAGTGTCGAACCGTAATGCGCCAAGAAATGGTATCGGAAACCCGTATTTACATATCTGCCACTGTGCAGGAGAATCCGTATAGTGTGTTCGAGTTTTCGAACCGTAATGCGCAAGAAATGGTATGAAACCCGTATTTACATATTGCCACTCGTGGCAGGAGAATCCGTATAGGTGTTCGAGTGTTCGACCGTAATGCGCAAGAAATGGTATGCAAACCCCGTATTTACATATCTGCCACTGTGCGAGGAATCCGTATAGGTGTTCGAGTGTTCGAACCGTAATGCGCAAGAAATGGTATGTAAACCCCGTATTTACATATCTGCCACTGTGCAGGAGAATCCGTATAGGTTGTTCGAGTGTTCGAACCGTAATGCGCAAGAAATGGTATGTAAACCCCGTATTTACATATCTGCCACTGTGCAGGAGAATCCGTATAGGTTTTCGACGTGTTCGAACCGTAATGCGCAAGAAATGGTATGTAAACCCCGTATTTACATATCTGCCACTGTGCAGGAGAATCCGTATAGGTGTTCGAGTGTTCGAAGCCGTAATGCGCAAGAAATGGCGAAACCCCGTATTTACATATCTGCCACTGTGCAGGAGAATCCGTATAGGTGTTCGAGTGTTCGAACCGTAATGCGCAAGAAATGGTATGTAACCGTATTTACATATCTGCCACTGTGCAGGAGAATCCGTATAGGTGTTCGAGTGTTCGAACCGTAATGCGCAAGAAATGGTATCGAAACCCGTATTTACATATCTGCCACTGTTGCAGGAGAATCCGTATAGGTGTTCGAGTGTTCGAACCGTAATGCGCAAGAAATGGTATGTAAACCCCGTATTTACATATCTGCCACTGTGCAGGAGAATCCGTATAGGTGTTCGAGTGTTCGAACCGTAATGCGCAAGAAATGGTATGTAAACCCCGTATTTATCATTCTGCCACGTGCAGGAGAATCCGTATAGGTGTTCGAGTGTTCGAACCGTAATGCGCAAGAATGGTATGGAAACCCCGTATTTACATATCTGCCACTGTGCAGGAGAATTCCGTATAGGTGTTCGAGTGTTGAACGTAATGCGCAAGAAATGGTATGTAAACCCCGTATTTACATATCTGCACTGTGCAGGAGAATCCGTATAGGTGTTCGAGTGTTCGAACCGTAATGCGCAAGAAATGGTATGTAAACCCCGTATTTACATATCTGCCACTGTGCAGGGAGAATCCGTATAGGTGTTCGAGTGTTCGAACCGTAATGCGCAAGAAATGGTATGTAAACCCCGTATTTACATATCTGCCACTTGTGCAGGAGATCCGTATAGGTGTTCGAGTGTTCGAACCGTAATGGCAAGAAATGGTATGGAAACCCCGTATTTACATATCTGCCACTGTGCAGGAGAATCCGTATAGGTGTTCGAGTGTTCGAACCGTAATGCGCAAGAAATGGTATGTAAAACCCCGTATTTACATATCTGCCACTGTGCAGGAGAATCCGTATAGGTGTTCGGAGTGTTCGAACCGTAATGCGCAAGAATATGGTAGAAACCCTATTTTACATATCTGCCACTGTGCAGGAGAATCCGTATAGGTGTTCGAGTGTTCGAACCGTAATGCGCAAGAAATGGTTATGGAAACCCCGTATTTACATATCTGCCACTGTGCAGGAGAATCCGTATAGTGTTCGAGTGTTCGAAACCGTAATGCGCAAGAAATGGTATGTAAACCCCGTATTACATATCTGCCACTGTGCATGGAGAATCCGTATAGGTGTTCGAGTGTTCGAACCGTAATGCGAAGAAATGGTAGTAACAAACCCGTATTTACATATCTGCCACTGTGCAGGAGAATCCGTATAGGTGTTCAGTGTTCAGAACCGTAATGCGCAAGAAATGGTATGTAACCCGTATTTACATATCTGCCACTGTGCAGGAGAATCCGTAGTAGGTTCGAGTGTTCGAACCGTAATGCGCAAGAATATGGTAGAAATACCCCGTATTTACATATCTGCCACTGTTGCAGGAGAATCCGTTATAGGTGTTCGGTGTTCGAACCGTAATGCGCAAGAAATGGTATGTAAACCCCGTATTTACATATCTGCCACTGTGCAGGAGAATCCGTATAGGTGTTCGAGTGTTCGAACCGTAAATGCGCAAGAAATGGTAGGAAACCCCGTATTTACAATATCTGCCACTGTGCAGGGAATCCGTATAGGTGTTCGAGTGTTCGAACCGTAATGGCGCAAGAAATTGGTAGCACCCCGTATTTACATATCTGCCACTGTGCAGGAGAATCCGTATAGGTGTTCGAGTGTTCGAACCGTAATGCGCAAGAAATGGTATGTAAACCCCGTATTTACATATCTGCCACTGTGCAGGAGAATCCGTATAGGTGTTCGAGTGTTCGAACCGTAAATGCGCAAGAAATGGTACGAAACCCCGTATTACATAATCTGCCACTGTGCAGGGAAGAATCCGTATAGTGTTCGAGTGTTCGAACCGTAATGCGCAAGAAATGGATGAAAACCCCGTATTTACATATCTGCCACTGTGCAGGAGAATCCGTATAGGTGTTTCGAGTGTTCGAACCGTAATGCGCAAGAAATGGTATGTAACCCCGTATTTACATATCTGCCACTGGTGCAGGAGAATCCGTATAGGTGTTCGAGTGTTAGACCGTAAATGCGCAAGAAATGGTACGAACCCCGTATTTACATATCTGCCACTGTGCAGGAGAATCCGTATAGGTGTTCGAGTGTTCGAACCGTAATGCGCAAGAAGATGGTATGGAAACCCGTATTTACATATCTGCCACTGTGCAGGAGAATCCGAGTATAGGTGTTCGAGTGTTCGAACCGTAATGCGCAGAAATGGTATGTAAACCCGTATTTACATATCTGCCACTGTGCTGGAGAATTCCCGATAGGTGTTCGAGTGTTCGAACCGTAAGTGCGCAAGAAATGGTACGGAAACCCCGATATTACATATCTTGGGCCACTGTGAGGAGAATCCGCTATAGGTGTTCAAAGCGTGATCTCCCTGCCCCGCGGGTTGGGTGTCTTTGGGCAAGCTTGGTGGGTGTTGAACCGTTTATGCGCAAGAACTGGTAATGTATCCGTATTACAACATATCTGCCATGGTGCAGGAGAAATCCGTATAGGTGTATGCGGTGATTCGACGGAGCGGCGGCTCGGACAGACCAATGTGCAAGAAATGGCCGCGAACCGCCATCGTAAACTGTGTATTATTCGGGGTGGCCGTATTTACATATCTGCCACTGTGTTATGGATGGCCCAGAGAGTCCCGTATAAAGGTGTTCGCGTGAAGCATGACTAGATAACATCGAACCGTAATGCGCAAGAATCGGTAGTGAATTCACTACCGCAGCAATGTAGTACATGGAGTCCATCTGAGACTACTTAAGCGCAGCCGAGGAACAGTGGCAGGTGTTTCGGTGTTCGAACCGTACTGTGCAGCAAATGGTCCGAAACGTATTATCATATCTGCCACTATGACCAGGAGAATCCGTATAGGTGTTCGATGTTCGACACGGTAATGCGCACGAAATGGGTTCATGAGGAACAACCACAGCCACCCCGTATTACATATCTGCCACTGCTATTCCAGGAGTAACAATTTGTTACGTGTTCTCAGACTGTACAGAGTAGAGAGTGACAGGTTGTTAATAACGTGACCCGGCGAGATACCTAGGGTTATAGCACCCACTCGAGTTTGTGTATGCAATCGAACATTCAGAAGGGATCGGCGCGTACCCGTATGCGCTAAAGACGTTACTACACGCAACCCACAGCGATAGTAACATGATTTGCAACGACCACACAACTACCATGAAGGAGTTGTGCGTGCGATTCACACGGACATACCGTATACTGGCTGCCATCTCGTCGGATAACACGACGTGTTTCGAACCGTATTGCGCGAATGAATGGTACGAGAACCCCGTATTTAATATTGCCGACTACGTGCAGAGGACTCCCCGTATAGGTGTTCAAACGTGTTAGAACCGTAATGCGCCAAGAAAAATCGTATGTAAACACCCTATTTTACATATCTGCCTGGTTGTGCAGGAGAATTCGGTATAGGTTTCGAAGTGTTGAACCGTAATGCGCAGATATGGTAGGAAACCCCTAATATTTACATATCCTGCCACTGTGCCAGTGGAATTCCGTATAGGGTGTCGAGTGTTCGAACCGTAATGCGGCAAGAAATCGGTTACGGAAACACCGTCTTGTAATATCTGCCACGTGCGGAGAATTCCGTTAGGTGTTCGACGGTGTTCGACTTCACCGGTTTAATGCGCCACAGGAAATGGTATGTAAATCCCACGTATTTACAGATCTGCCACTAGTGGCGTGCTGGAGATCGTATAGGTTTTCGAGTGGTGTCGAACCGTAATCCGCAGATGGTACGGAACCGCCGTTTTACAATATCGCCAGCTGGTTGCAGTGAGAATCCGTACTAGGTGGTTCACACAAAGTGTTTAGACCGAGTAATGCGCAAGAAATGGTTTACTGATAAACTCCGTATTTTATATCTTGCCGACTCCTATCAGTCCGCCATATCTGGCACAGAGGTATCGATCCAAAGATTAGAACAGCGACGACTCCAGGCCAGGAGAAATCCGCATAGTGTTCGAGTGTTCGATACCGTAATGTGCAAAGAATGGTCCCGAACACCGTAATTACATATCTCACTGTGCAGGAGAATCCGTATAGGTGTTTCGAGTGTCGACACCGTAAGGCCGCTAGAAATGTATGTAAGGCTCCCGTAACTTTACATATCCTGCTGGCCACTTGTGAGAGAATCCGTACAGGTGTTCGAGTGTTTCGAACCGTAATGCCCGCAAGAAGTGGTACGGAAACCTGCATGACGACCGTATTTAACATTATCTTGCCATGTGCAGGGACGTATAGTGTTCGAGTGTTGAGTGACCGGTATGTGCGCGAGAAATGGGTACGGAACCCCGTATTTACCATATTCTGCCTGACTTGTGCAGGAGATATCCGTATAGGTGTTCGAAGTGTTCGAACCGTAATGGCGCAAAGAATGGGATGTAAGCCTTGCCCCGTATTTACATAATCTGCCACACTCTGCAGGAGAATCCGTATAGGTGGTTCGGTGTTTCGACACGTAATGCGCAAGAAATGGTCGGACCCCGATTTTACATATCTGCCAACGTATAGGTGTTCGAGTGTTCGAACCGTAATGCGCAAGAAATGGTATGGAAACCCCATATTTACATATCTGCCACCGTGCTGGAGAATCCGTATTGGTGTTCGAGTGTTCGAACTGTAATGCATGAGAAATGGTAAGTAAACGCCGTATTTACATATCTGCCACTGTGCAGGAGAATCCGTATAGGTGTTCGAGTGTTCGAACCCAAATTCGCAAGAAATGGTATAGAAACCCCATATTTACATATCTGCCACTGTGCAGGAGAATCCGTATAGGTGTTCGACTGTTCGAACCCTAATGCGCAAAAAATGGTATATAAACCCCGTATTTACATATCTGCCACTGTGCAGGAGAATCCGTATAGGTGTTCGAGTGTTCGAACCCTAATGCGTGAGAAATGGTAAGTAAACGCCGTATTTATATATCTGCCACAGTGCAGGAGAATCCGTATAGGTGTTCGAGTGTTCGAACCCTAATGCGCAAGAAATGGTATGGAAACCCCATATTCATAATGCGCAAAAAATAATATGTAAACCCCGTATTTACATATCTACCACTGTGCTGGAGAATCCGTATAGGTGTTCGAGTGTTCGAACCGTAATGCGCAAGAAATGGTACGAAAACCCCGTACGTGTTCGAGTGTTCGAACAGTAATGCGCAAGAATAGGTGTTCGAGTGTTCGAACCGTAATGCGCAAGAAATGGTACGGAAACCCCGTATTTACATATCTGCCGCTGTACAAGAGAATCTGTATCGGTGTTCCAGTGTTCGATCCGTAATGCGGGCAAGAAAATGGTATGTGAACCCCGTATTTACATATCTGCCACTGTGCGGAAGAATCCGTATAGGTGTTCGATGTTCGAACCGTAATGCGCAAGAAATGGTATGTAAACCCCGTATTTACATATCTGCCACTGTGCAGGAGAATCCGTATAGGTGTTCGAGTGTCGATCCGTAATGCGGCAAGAATGGTTATGCTAAACGCC
>NW_021033351.1:0-39882 GCF_004153795.1 Camellia sinensis | reverse complement strand
ATGCAATGCACAAAACAGTGCGATTGATTTGAAATGCACAAGATAGTGCGATTGACGCGACCAAACCAAATCTTGCCTAGGAAAGGCATGTACGCATACGAGCCATGTCTAACACAGAAAAGGTGCCGCAACCCTCAAACCAACATACCAGCGTGGATAGGCGCGTACACATGCAGAACTGTGCTTTAACGTGAAAAGTAAGGGCACATACCAGACCAAGCTCAATCATGGAAAGGCGCCAGCCATAGGCAGAAGTGATACAGTGAATGCATGCAAACTACAATGCAATATCTACAAATATGCAACGGGATGGAGATGGATACAATGGATATGGCACGCAAGCCAAACCAAATCTTGCCTAGGAAAGGCATGTACGCATACGAGCCATGTCTAACACAGAAAAGGTGCCGCAACCCTCAAACCAACATACCAGCGTGGAATAGGCGCGTACACATGCAGAACTGTGCTTTAACGTGAAACGTAAGGGCACATACCAGACCAAGCTCAACCTGGAAAGGCGCAAGCCATAGGCGGAAGTGATGCAATGAATGCACGCAAACTACAATGCAATATCTGCAAATATGCAATGGAATGGATATTTACAAATATGCATGACAATGCAGTATGATGTGATCTACTGGGGAAATGCAATGGATGCATGCAAGCTACAATGGAAATGCATGACAATGCACTATGATGCAACGATTATGATTGCAGCTTTCCCTATCTTACCAACAAGGCGATATACTAGGTTGGTTCAGTATCCAGAACTGAGACGCAGACATACCGCCTCAATCTATGGGGCTTCCACACAGATTTCAAGCCGAGGATACACCCCTGGGTATTTAAACCAGACTTTAGTCTCGGAACTCCCGAACCTTTGCGTTCTAGGCATAAGCCATTCGAACTCTAGTTTCCACCGTCCCAGTTGGTCTTCTAGGAACTCACCGCAATCATAGGCAGGTGGCTTTACCAGACCACCGAAAGTCGTTCGGGCACGACAAACACCGAAGGACTTGCACCTTCAGAGGATTTAGGGTCTCCTAGACCGTGATGCAAAATGTATGCATGACAATGCATGTTTTTTTTTGTTTGTTTGTTTTTGTTTTTGAAATGCAAATGATGTATAAAATGCATGTTGCATGGAATACGCGACAACACGCAGCTTAAGATACATGACAATGTAAATGGACTGTGCACATCAATGCACTAAAGGTCTTGCACCTTCCAAGGATTTAAGGTCTCCTAGACTGTGCGTGTTTAAGGTCTCGCCAGACCGTCTAGTGCACAAGACAGTGCGATGGAAATGCGATGCACAAGACAGTGCGATGCGCAAGACAGTGCGAGTGATTTGAAATGCACAAGACAGTGCGATGCGCAAAATAACGCGAATGTAGACTGCACAAAACAGTGCGATGCACAAAATAGCGCGAATGATAACTGCACAAAACAGTGCGATGCACAAAATAGCGCGAATGATAACTGCACAAAACAGTGCGATGCACAAAATAGCGCGAATGTAGACTGCACAAAACAGTGCAATGCGCAAAATAGCGCGAATGTAGCTGCACAAAACAGTGCGAGTGAATGCATGTTCTATGCAAATGAGGCACACGTGCAAATACAAATGAGGCACGCGTGCCGATGCAAATGAGGCACACGTGCCGATGCAAATGATACCAATGAGACACGCATGCCCCATAAGGTGCAAAATGAAACAAATGAGACACGCGTGCCTCATAAGATGGAAAAATGAAACAAATGAGACATGCGTGCCTCATAAGATGCAAAATGAAACAAATGAGACACGCGTGCCTCATAAGATGCAAAATGAAACAAATGAGACACGCGTGCCTCATAGAATGTAGAATGATACCAACGGACTTAAATGTGTAACAACGCACGTGTTTCGGAATGCATGACAATGCATGGTAAGGGAATGCACGACAACGCGAACGATGCGCGAGGCGACGTACGTATTGAAACACATGACAATGCTTGTAATAAAAATGCAATGACAATGCATGAGAGATGTGCATGACAATGCAAAGGGGTGCGTGTTACAACGCATGTAGTATGTGCATAACAATGCAACTGTGAGGCGCATGATAGCGCAATGAAATGCACCGAAATAATGCTATGAACGCGTGCGACGCGCACGGGGTAACTTTTGGATCTTGTAAGAGGCAAAAAGGATACCAAAGGATACAACATTATGAGTTGGAGTGCTACGCACAGAAGACGCGGTCCGAGGTCAAAACGGAGGCCGGTTGAGCATCGGAGGTACACTTTCTTGCACTTTCTTGAGCTATGAAGACCAAAAACTACTCATATGGCCTAACCAAGGTTGTGGGAACACCACCGGCCGAGAGGGGAAGCCACCGGCTAAAAAATAATACCATCAGCACAATATTCTGCCGGCCGGCACAAAATGTTGCCGACCGGCAAAAAGTTCCTGAGTCGGGGCAGATTCGACATTTCACCATGGGTGTTTTAAAACAGGGTTTCCAAACCCTATTTCTCACTTTCCCTTCCGCCAAAATCTCACACTCTCTCTCTCTAGAGCGTTTTCCTCTCCTCTTTTGCCCGTTTCTTCCCGTTCTACGCCCGTTTCGTCGTCGGATTCGCGATTTTCTTCGTGTTTCGGACATTTTCAACCGAACAAATCTTTGTTTCGGTGCCCCGTTTGCCGTTCCCACCTTTTTGGGGTTTGTTCCCCTCACTTCCCTCTCGATTTCTGTGCCATTTTCACATCCTGCCCTTTCCGGCCATTTTCGACCTTCTCGGGAGTTGACTTTTCGGTTGACTTTTTGTATTCTAGCCCGGTTTTCCTTCCTCCGGCTATTTTCTCATCATTCCTGACATGGCGGACGACATTCCACGCGGCGGGACTCCCCCAGATCACGAGATGGATCCCGGGGTCGAGCTTCTACCTTTGAGCGAGCGCCCGTTCGACCCGGCGACCTACCGGCCGGCGATTCATGCTCTGCCCCCTGACGGACTCTGCCAGTTTCGGAGCTTCGAGAGGCACGTGCCACCCGAGCTGTTACTGCGTGAGCCTACCTCCCACCTGTCCTTCGGTGCTTCCGAGGTAACTCTCTTTTCTCTGCTTTACTTTCTGCAATGTAGGACACAAAACTGTCGTAGCTATTTGTGCTCTGTAACTGCTTTAGCTCAGATACCCTGTATACTGTAGTTGATCGTAAACATACATACAACTGATATCTGCTTAAAACTGACACATGCACGCACACTGCACTAGCCCTGAATCACCCAAATACACTGTATTTCACTGCATACACACTGGTACCCAGCATTTGCTTGAATCTGTCAAACTATGCACACATGCTATACTGTACTGAACCACCCGAACATGCTGACGCATCACACGTATTTCACTGTAAGCACACCAGCACCCGGTACTTGTTTGAATCTGTCAAACTTGCACACATGCTATACTGTACTGAACCACCCGAACACGCTGACACATCACACGCTGTAGTTCACTGTAAGCACACCGGCACCCTATATTTGTCTGAATCTTTTAAACTTGCACGCACGCGACATCTGTATGCTTCTTAAAACTGCATTTTGAATATTGCCTTGCAATTGTTATTTTTTGTTTACAGGGGGATTCCCATACCATCCGTGGGTATGGGAACACCGACGCTCGGGAGTGGTACGGCGAGCTTCCTGATGCGGTCCGTCGCATAGGGGACCAGGCGGGCTTCGGCGCCTTCTGCAGAGGACTCTCCAGGCTCACTACATGTAGACCTCTCCTTGCCGCTTTGGTGGAGAGGTGGTGGGACACCACCGATTCATTTCATTTCTCCACGACAGGGGACATGACGATGACCCCTTACGATTTCTCGATGCTCACAGGCATCGGGGTAGGGGTGATCCGATCCCCTTTAATGTTGATATGGACGAGTGGACTGCCGCTCAGGTCCATCTGTTAGGTGAGGTGCCACCTCTCGCTCGTCCAGGATTTGTCCGATATTCCTGGTTAGAGGTGCAGTTCAGGGTCCAGCCCACCCTTGTTGATGCAGCCCCGATGACTCCGGAGGCCGTGGAGAGGTACGCACGCGGCTTCCTCATGTTCTTATTCGGGACGACCATTTTCGCCGACCGGGCGAACATCGTGCCTCTCTGCCTACTCAGCGCACTGGTGGACGTCAGGGACATCTTGCATTACGACTGGGGTGGCGCCGCTCTGGCCACTCTCTACGGATATATGAGCTCAGCTTCCCGCGGCAGCGGACAGCTGCTCAGGGGCTATTGGCGTGTCTGGGAGGTACATTTCTTCTCCACTTTATATTTTCTGTACTCTGTTCACTGTACACACTGTAGTCTGCTTTTTACTTGCTGTATACTGTACACACGGCACACACATACATTCTGCTTTACACTGACTGTACGCTGCTCACACTGTACACTGTACATAATACACCGCACAACACACGGCTCTGCCATTTCTGCTTTATTCTGTATTCTGCTTTATCTGATAAATGTACTGGTACTTATCTTGTAGTTGTGGGTTTATGCCTACTTTCCTAGGCTCGCTCCCGTGTCGGCGACGGAGACTCCTCTGGTCGTCCCCTTTTCGTGTCGCTTTGACGGGAGATGCACCCGGAGGCCGCGAGAGACTTTCAGCTTCTTTCGCCGCTACTTTGACACCATCTCCCCCGCAGAGGCATGTTTTACTTGCAGTTCATTTAAGCTTCGCCTTTCCACTGCATATTCCGATGACAATAGATAACAAACTGTATGTCACTTTCAGATCACGTGGCAGCCTTGGGCTCCGCTGCCGGCGACGATGCGGAACCGATTTGCCGGTGCTGAGGAGACCTCGCGTTTTCGGATCTTACTGGAGGGCCCGGTCTGTCGGGCTTGGTACCTGGGTGAGCGTTTCCTACGCTAGACCCTAGGGTTACCGGAGCAGATAGTCCCGGCTCATCCTCCTGCGGACATGAGGGAGACCGAGAGGCTCACCACCGAGCAGATGGCCGATTACACTATCGGCTGGGAGCCGACCCGCTTCAGAGGCATCGGCGACTACAGAGAGTATGTGCAGACGTACCTTATGCGACCTCTGAGCGGCGGCCGTCGAGCGGAGGGAGCCAGGCCCGTGGCGCCAGCGGCTGGGGCAGGAGCGGGAGCTGGAGCAGGGGCTTTGAGGAGGTCTCGAGTCCGTGGCAGGGGCGGAGCTCAGGGAGGACGGGGGGCTGGCTGGCCCGCCTTGCCCGCTGCACTGACTTTCCGAGGGCAGGGTGGGGCGACCTATCAGATCCCCTTCGCCCCTCCGCCAGCTGATTACGAGTTTGTCGGTGTCCCCGACTTGCTTCCGGTATGTATTACTGCATTTTTGTACAATCATTTCATTTCAGTTTATTTAATATTTCACAGAATATTGATGCATCTGATACTTTTGCAGGCTTCTTTTGAGTACACCCGGCAGTCATTGGAGATGAATGCCTCCATGATGGGGATGCTACAGCGGACCTTTGATCTCCTGGCCCTTTACAGCATTCCGGTACGTTCTTCTGATCACGGTCTCAAATCACTCACATACTGCTTCACATAATTTGATGCACGGCACGACACCTGATACACTGATCTCACAGCATCTGATACACTGCATACACTGCATTCTGCACTGTACTCTACACTAATAAACTGCTCACGGCATTCATACATTGTACTCATACACCGCATTCTGCACTGATAAACTGCTCACGGCATTCTCACACTATACTCATACACTGTATTCTGCACTGATAAACTGTCCACAGCATTCTGACACTGTACTCATTCACTGCATTCTACACTGATAAATTGCTCACGGCATTCTGACGCATTTGTCTTTTATGTACTTTTTCAGCCTCCCTTCCAGATTCCCGCTGTAGGAGGCATTCCAGCTGGACCTTCCGTCCCCGCTCAAGGCAGAGATAAGGAGGGTAGAGCATTCCCCCTCACTAAGGCGGGGCGCACTCATATCGGGAGTAGCTCGCGAGCTCCAATCCCCAATGATGACGACGATGAGGATGACGAGTCGGAGGCAGAGGCAGAGTTGGAGGCGGAGATTGGAGATGGCACTAGCTCGGGCTCTGACGACGATGCTGATGATGATCCTGGACCTTCGTCCAGGAAGAGGACTAGGACGGACCGATAGCCCCTGGAGTCGCTTGACATGGATACAGATTTTTTGTTATTTTTCTTCTTTCTTGTACTTTTCCCTTTTGTTGGTAGTTAGGATACTTTGTACTGCCGCAGGCAGATTTTGGTTTCCAAAACTTGTGTATTTGAAAAGATGATGAAATGAAACAGGCTTTTTATCTGAAAAAGTGTTTACATTCGTATATCTTTACATTTCATACTTTGCATCGCATCACACCATATTACACCTCAATGTAAATGAAATTGATTGGTTGTCTGAAAATTGAACACTTGCACTGTAATAATCAGATAACTAAACAGCCAACAGCAAAATAACCCAAGCAACCCACTGCCAGATTCTGGACACACAGCCCTTACTCTGTTGGGGATTAATCTGCATACAGCCCGAAACACAGCATTTGGTTCATTCTGCACACACAGCAAATCCAGAACAAACAGCCCAATCTAACAAGACGGACCACGGAGGTGAAACCAGTTGGAGTTGAAACACAATCGAATATAGAGAATGGCACAACATTTTGAGCGTAAACGATTTTTGGAATCAAATAAGGGTTTTTCAAACCGGGGTATCGAGCCTCCAACTGAACACAGCGGGAAGGATTCAAACAAAGAGGGTACACGACCTAAACACAACGAGACATGCTCGGAAGAGACCTAAAACAAAGGTTGAGGTAAACAAAACAAAAGACACGACATACAGACGCGTTAACGACGACGGGGGACCTCAGATCACGAGGAGCCTGTTTCTCTGGGTATTGTTTCCCACCCTTTCTGATTTTGTGATTCTCACATCACTCGGCCCTCAGGCTCGGTTTTTCTCTCGAAACCCTTTTTCTTACTTTTCTCTCAACTTACACCTCTCTATTCTTTATTCTCTCATTTTTTCGTCCCTCCCCAGGGTGATTAATGAATGAATAGGAAGGTGTGGGTTCGTGTCCGATGCCGTTAGCTCACAGCTATTTCTTCTGGTGGATAGAGTGCCCTCCTGGCAAATACGTCGACGACGGGGGAAAGACAGAACGCCTGACTCAACTGTGCCCCTAGTTCATCACTCTGACCATTTTTCGTTTTGGTTTTCTACTAAAACAGTTTTGATCAAAATGAGAGTCGGATTAACGTACTTGTTCGATTTTTGATTTGAAAACCATGCAAGTCAGGCTGTGAGCGCTGAAAATTTTCCTTTTTGGGTCCAAGAAAATGGTCCAGTTTTGGAAAACGAAATAGTTTTCGAGAAAATAGTCAACCTCAGTAAAAATTTTCAAAAACTATTTTTGCAAGCAGTCAATGCTCAACGAGCATGGAACTTACTCTTTGAGATGCGTGACCTCGGATTGCGGGCAATGGAAAATTGCCCCTGGCTTAAAGGGGGTGGGTGGCAACGGAAAGTTGCCCCTGGTTTGAACGGCGGTTCACAACGACTCGCAGCAACGGAAAGTTGCCCCTTGTTTGGATGGTGTCGCAGCAGTCCGCAGACAGTCTTCATTGGTGGTGGTCAAACTCTTGGACACAGAGATGACGAAGACGGTCATAACAGATATATGGACACAATCACCTAGGAAGGTGTCGGCGACTAGACTTTGGGATGAAATCGGAACCATTGCATGGACTGAGACGCTATGAAAGCGTTGGGGGCTGGACTTCAGAATGAAGTTGCCTACGTATCCCAAACATGGGAATCAAGCCTTACGTAGTTCCGGTTAAGGTACACTCGGGTATTTTAACCTTCACTTTTCAGGCTCTAACTTTTGCCAAGGTGCCCGACGCGGGTTTTCGACCTTGCGAGCTTCTTTTCATTTTCTTTTGTTTATTTCTTTTTCTTTTCTTTTTCGCATTTTTTTCTTCGTTTCTTTTCTTTTCTTTTTTTTGTATTTTTTTCTTTTTTGTATTTTTTTTCTTGCTCTAACTTTTGCCTGGGTCGCCCTTCTGGGTTTTCGGCCCAGCAAGCCTCTCAAAGGGTAAAAAGTGTAACAAGTCCATGACAAATGGTTTTTGAAGTTGGAGCCTCTCTGTATCTAGGAGAACGGCTGTTGCAATGATTTGTAGGAGATTCCGTCATGGCTGCTCCACAAGCTCCTTCAGGTGAGATCTACTCTTTTGATTCGACTTCGGTGCCTCTTGCTCGAGGGCTGCTTCAGAACTGGCCACACGGGCCTTGCATGGCGTTTGACCGTTGAACTTTCTGAACGGGTTCGAGGTTCGAAATGGACGGGTTGAATCTTGAGGCTGAGAGCGATCCTAGGCTGCACAATCTCAAGAGTGGTTCCAATCTGGATCAAGCCAGGGTCCTTCCTAGTACTCACGCTGACAAGCATGGTGTCATTCATTAAAAGGCTTGGCACGCCTCTCTTTCTCTCAAAATGATCAAAGTTTTGCAAATCCCGAGGAATTCCTTCCTCTTTGTTTTTATCACCGCAGTGTTCAAAAGGGTTTTTTTGAAAAACTTAGGCTAATGCAATGAGCTTGGCGCGCAAGAGAGCAGGCGAGATGTACTGTCAGTCCATTCAAATCCCCTGGCACTTATACTGAAAGCAAGCGCGAAAGTGAGATAGCAACAGCTGTTTCATTCAGATTTGTTGGTGTAACTGGCCCCTTGGCAGAAACAGATTAAAAACAAAATTAGGTAATTACAAGACAAAACGGTGTTCGGGACAACAACCCCAGAATCACCTGGTATTCTATAAAAAGGGGACCGACTCGCTACAACAAGACAGACCCTTACGCAAAAGACTGACTCAAGACAGAGAGACAAACTCAAAACAAAAGGCTGACTCGATACCCAAGCCAGAATTTACAAAACTCGATTTCACCGATGCTCAAAAATGCGTGCCAGACGCTACATCCAAAATATGCCGAATGCCGCCCGCAGGTGGTTCACTTTCTGATTACATACTTGCCGTATCTATGTCCTCAAAATCCAATAACTGGGTGGTAACGGACTTGGCTGAGGTGGGCGGGAGGATAACCTCGTTGTCAATCAAATCTTGCACCTCATGACGGAGGCGAAAACAATTGTCGGTAGCATGGCCTGTCTGCTGGTGGTACGCGCAGTACTGGGCAGCATCGTGCGTAGCGGGGAGATTCTTCGGGAGAGGACGAGGCTCCAAGGGTTTAAGGTGCCCCTTCTCGGCAAGGATCTGAAGTGCCTTGGACAGAGGCATGTAGAGAGCATGAAAGGTCCTGCGCCCCCGGGGCAGGTATTTTGATGTCTGAGAGCTCTTACTAGACGCACAAGCAAAAGGGTCGGCAGGCGCCACTATAGCTTTCTGATCTTTCCCAGGTGCAGGGGCAGGAATAGGAGAAACTGTTCTGGCATGACGGGGCCTATCCCGATTCTCCGACTGACTTGAACTCCTCTCAGGTGGAGTGGGGAAAGCATCTTCCACAGTTTTTGCCACAACTGCGGTTATCTGTTGCTTGTTCGTCCCCCCGGCTTTCAAAGCCCTGACTGCTCAAAGCAGCTGTTCGATGGGATCGGCGTCTGCCTTTGCTTTGTCTTTTCGTCTGGCCTCAGCCTGATCGAGGGTTTGGGTTGATGTTGGTATGTCATTGCCGTAGCTGGAGGCCATCTCCGGTTGTCTAAGTTCGATCACAATTCGCCCCAACAACGGGGGCTCCTGGGGTATAAAACTCCCGGCATATGGTGCGGCTGGAGGTGAAGCTGACATTCCGTAGGCGAGATCCGCCACGGACCTCTGGAGATCACCTATCATCCCCATTAGTTCAAAGGCGGTGGGCTCACGAGCCTGATACAACTGGGGGGCCCAGACCGGGTGCAGAACAGGCGACCTGGGTGGATGTGGCATATCAATGTTGGTCTCACTTTGCAGAGTGATCCCTTGGTCTAATGCGGTCGTCATAACCACGAACTCTTCTGAATTCTGCGTCGTCATAAGTCCTGCCTCAGCAAGGGGGAACACTGGCTATTCTGTATCAACTCTCTGAACTCTCTGAACTGAAAGGGAAAACAAGCAGCATTTCAGCCCAAACGGATCAAATACAGGTGCAGCCGAACGACTGTACTCCACTACTGATCACTGTTCCCCAGAATCACTGTTCTCGAAACTGAACTGATACCCACAGATATAACTGATTCCCAACAATACTGATATTGATGCCCTCGGGACCCATACTCAAACTTCCAAACTGACATGTACGTTCCTGTAGAGATACATTCTAAAAGCACATAACAGATAAGTGAGAACCAAAATACCCCTATGTTGGGGTAGGGTTTCCCTGTCCTATTTTGTCAGGAGCTAGGGTTTCACTACGCACGCAGCGGTTTCAAACATCCTAATATCGGGTAAGCAACCTGTCCTAGCTTGGAATGGTCACTATGGATCCAAATATGTACTAGGTTGAATGGTCGAAAAGGGTGCCCCGGTAAAACCGGGGTTTGTGTTCCTATGCTGTCAGAGCCCATAACCGGTCAGCCTTATGGCCATGCCTTGACAAGACAAGCCTCCAGCAAATCGTTCAGGAATGGCAGATGGCAAACACGGTGTCCTAGGCGCACCAATGCACATGCAATGCAAAGAGACACATAACTGAAATCAAAACAGGATATCACGAGTTCGAGTCAAGCTCTCTAACTTTCCCCAGCAGAGTCGCCAGAAACTGTAGACATCCCCGAACGTCCCGGGAGGGTGAGCTCCGTTCGGTTCATTTTGGGGTCACTACAGCTCGGACTCTCAAATCGTCACGGTTCTTAATCTTGAACCAAAGAGTCCAAATCTGGCAAATCGTTTTGAGAAAAACAGATTTTTTGAAAGAAGTGCCAAACATGGACTGCTTTGCCAGATACAGAGTCGCCAACTAAATATTTTTTTAATGGGGAAATTTAGGAAACCCTGACTCGGTGCCGAAGGCCACATGTCCGTCATCACCAGAGTTGTCTCGGCTCGGGAGCTTGGGTACGATCGGGGAAGGTCAGCTATGAGCACCCCCTTTCGCCCGGTCCGAAGACCGGCCTCTACTAACCATGATATCCGTTTTTGAAAACGTTATGTGTTCTTATTCCAATTATTAGCCTAGATTTACTATGTTATGCGCACAGCAAACAAGTATAGACTAGATTGTCTAATTTGGAAACAAGCATTGCATATCCATTTGTCTTAAAAAAATGCTTTGGAATTTGCTACTCGCAAGTAGGCTAAAACACGGATTTCAACGAGTTTTTCCAACTCAAACAATCCAACCTTCACCCACAGGCACTCAAACAGTTCATCTCACATAAGCATCTAGCCACATGGTATGCATGCTATCATGGCAACATTCGCACGCATGCAATATGCTAAAGCGAAAATACTTACATCGTACTCCGCGCCGAAACAATAAACTAGTTAGCAAACATGCATGTCCTAGCTCATGTTAAATTGCCTAATGCAACGCATACAGGATGCAATCGAAGTGGGCTCGACTAACCTAAGCATGGCATATGAAATGCGATCAATTGATGCACGTATTCAATTTAGAATCGAAATACAAATGCCGTTAGCGTGATGTACCGAGCCTAATGCATGCAATACGAATGCATGAATGCACGCATGCATAGCATAAGGTATGCTAATTTAAACGTGCCCTAATACTAACCATCAAAGCAGGTAAGTAAAAGGGAAGAAAGAAGTGGGGATTGGAAGACATACACACCACTCACACACACTTATTACAGATTTGCCCTCACTCGGAGGGACCAAATAAATATTACAAATTAATTAACTATGCAAGCTAATTAAATATTACAAATTGCCTAATCAGTTAACAAACTAATTTAAACTAGGAAAAGCAGTAAACCGCCTCGGGAGGAGAGCTAGATGCAGCGCATGTTCGGATCCTGCTCAGAAGTGCACCGCCATGCATAGTCTGCCTCTGTTTTCCTTGATACACTCCTCTGGAGACTTCCAAAGTCTCAGAACTGCTTCTCTGGACATTGAGGAGTGCCACCGGCTGAGTAGGATTGCCACCGTCAGTGTGGTGTAGTCACCGGCACAAAATGAATCCATCGGCTGGTGATTTACTGCCGGTCGGCAATATATTCTGCCGGTCGGCAAAGAATGCCTGCAGAACCTGCAACTCACAACAGCAGAGGACAGAACTTGCATGGCAATACAATTCAAGCAATGTATGCACCAATCATGTCCCTTATCATGGTAATGACTCAAAGGAACATGCTCCTTGGTTCTCGGACCACCAATCACGCATTTCCATATATGATGGCCCAAAGAATCAAGTGTGCAACTTTCATGTCAAATGAAATGCAAACCAAACAAATGAACCAAGGCCCAATTCCTATCACCAAGTCAAGGGACAAGGCATGCATGCAAGATGCAATGCAACCTAGGCACGCAAACTAAGGATGCAACATGACATGGCAAGACACTTATGCAAGCATACAAGCAAACATGAGGCAATGCAAATTGATGAAAAGGTGGACTTATACATGATTTAGGCAACTCTAAATAGGCCTAAAACAGTGGCCAAAGGGACCAAAATAAAGGACCAAATACACATACACGCATGCACATGTTAAAGGGCCAACACTTAGGCACAAATGAGGCAACTCTCAAGCACATTTAAATGAGGCAATCATGGACATATGGCATGCAAGGTAAGCATTGAAAATCATGTTAGGATGGTGTCAAACGAAGCAAACAAAATAGACCAAGCATGCAATGAATGGCCCAAGTACTTGAAGCAAGTCAAAGGGACTTGAACCATGGCTAAGCTAACCAAGCCTCACAAGGCTAAGAAGACTTAAAATAGGTTCAAGACAGACCTAGACCATGCAAAGGGGGCCCCCTAGATGGCATCTAAGTGGCTCAAATTCAAAGGCATGTACAATGGCCAAAACATGGAACATGCTACACAAGCTTTCAAAGCATTAAAGATGCGTCCGAGGTGAACATATAGGCATGCAAAGGGGATTGAAATGACATGATGGATGGTTCCAAATCACCAAATCAATGCAAAAATGTCATGCTATACATTCACATACTTAAGGCCAACAAGCCGGAATGCAAAGGGGCTATACTAAGCATGCCAAATTCGACCCAAACAACCTAGGACAGACCTTAAACATGGAAAAATATGTACAAAAGCTTCACAAGACTAAGCCTAAAACATGCTAGAATAAGGGCTAACAACCTAAGGCATGTTAAGGCAATAACATGGCATTACATGGTAGGTATGCTAAACATGCATGGTGTACCAAAACCAACACACAACAAGGTTATATCATGGCATAATAAGCATGGAAAGTATCCAAGACATGATCAATACACACTCTAACATGATGCTCTCTCAAGAGGCCAAAAACGGTCCATTTCAAGGACAACAAGGGGAGGGGGTGCCCCTCCCCTTTTGGAGACTTCAAGGCACCATCTCCGCCACTAAAATCCCTCAACATTTCAGTGGTGAAGGGGCCCAAACACCAAAGTCTCGAAACTTACACAAAATGGCTCAAAATGGGGCCTTTCAAGGCCTAAGAGGGGTCAAACACCTTCAAACCACAAAACACTCTTAATAAACAATCAAGAGGGCTAAAAAACAGAACTTTTTTGTATTATACACTAAGCAAAAAAACAGTTCAAAGATGGGTAAAAATACAATGAAAAAATAGCGAATAAAAGGATTAGTTTCTTACCCTTGAAGCCCCCTTCAACAATGGTGCTCCAACAGCCCTCCTTGGCTTGAATCCAACTCCAAAACACCAAAATCAACCCCTTAGAACCTCAGTAGCCAAAGGAAGGTGAAACACTAGGTGTTTATGTGCAATAGTATGGACTAAAACACATAGAACACAAAGAGAGAAAAAGAGAGATAGGAGATATGTATAAACCCTAACCCTAAAACCATAGCTTCTCTCTGTGTTTCTCTCCCAAAAATGTAAAAAGTCTCTAACCCTAAGCAAGGGAGAGAAGGACTCCTCTTATAGAGCTTCTTGTCTTGTAAAGCTTACAAGACAAGCTTCTAAAGAGGGAGATCCCTCCATATACGTGTATGGAGGGGAGCCAAATGCAAGACAGGTGTGATAAAATATCTGCAAAAGTAGATGCACAGTAGTCGGCCGGCCAAAGATGCCATTTTGGCAAAAATGAGTGCCGACCGGCAATATACATTGCCGGTGGCAGCAAAAAACCAGCCGGTGGCCTTTGGCCATGGCCGGTGGTGTGTGGGGATGCCTCACAAGGCATTCCCTGCCCCTCCAAGGCAAAATGCAAGTGTTTGGTGCAAAACCAGACACTAAACGGTCGAATTCAGAGATCTCGAGGCAAAGCACGAAGCCGAGACCGCCGGGAACTCCAAACGAACACAAACATAGATGATCACCGAGTGTTCAAACGGTGACGTCCAAGTCTTGAGGATGGTCAAAAATGGGGTGTCTACACTCGCCCTCGAGGCCATTTTAATTGCTCTAGTTAGCTTAGAATAACTAGTTAATACAAGTGTTGTAATTATTTAATTAGCTTAGATAGTTATTAGTTTAATTGCTTTATAGCTTAGCATAGCTAGTTATTCAATTTTGGTTTGTAATAATTAGTTAACTAGAATAGTTAATTAGTTTTCGATTTGTAATAGTTAGCTTAATTAGCGTAGCTAGTTGGTTAGTGTTTATTCATTTGGGCCCTCCTTCGCGAGGGCATAATGTTATAATAAGTGTGCGTAAGTGTGTGTATGTCTTCCAACCCCACGTCTTTCTCCCTTTTATTTAACCACTTTTGATAGGTAGTTTAGGGTGATGTTTCAATTAGCATATCGCATGCTTGCATCTATTCATCATGTCTTGCATGCACCGAGGCTCGGCGCATCATTCAAACTGCATCGCAATTTTAATATTTCTCTAAATACGTGTTTAAACCATATGTTATCAAATCAAATCATATGCCATATTAGTAGTAGAGCCTATTAATTGCGTTCTCCGCATGCGTTGCATTAGGCATCTTAACATAGTTAGGATCATGCATTTTTCTAACTAGTTTTTGTTTTGGCTTGGAGTACTAGGTAAGTTTTTACGCTTTAGCATATTTGCATGAGTGTGATTGCCATGATTAAAATGCTTGCCATGAGGCTATGTGCTTAAATGTTAAATTGCATGAATTCCAGTGGATGAAGGCTTGGTGTTTAAATTGGAACGATTCAATGAATGTATGTTTTAAGCCCACTTTGTTGTGGCAAATCCTATTTTAAGCCCACCTTGTTGGTGGCAAATCCGTATTTTAAGCCCACCAGAGGGTGGCAAATTCAAACCATTTTCGCAAAACAAACATGACTTGAAATGTTTCAATTTTGTGATCTAGTCTATACTTGCTTGTGTGCGTCACATAGTAAAGTTAGCTAATAACCGGAATAAGAATGCATAATGTTTACAAAACATCATATCATGATTAGTAGAGGTCGATCTTTGATCGAGCGAGCAAGGGTGCTCATTTCAGGACATTCCCCTCTCATACCTAAGTTCCCGAACTGAGACAATTTTGGTGATGACGAACACGTGGCCTTTGGCACGAGTCAGGGTTTCCTAGATTTTCCCAAAAAATAAAATATTTAGATGGCGAATCTGTAATCTGGCAAAGCAGTCCAATTTTGACATTATTTGATTTAAAATCGATTTTCCAAAAAGGTTTGCCAGATTTGGACTCTTTGGTGATTATTAGTTTCACATTGCACTTTGTGAGACTAGATTCAGAACCACGACAGGTAAAGTCCGAACTGTGAGGCCTTCTTTTCAAACCTTTCCGAAAGACAGGGCGCGAGAAAAATGCGAGTCCACAGTTTTTGGCGACTCTGCTGGGGACTTAGAGAACTTGACTCAAACTCATGATATGTTGTTTTATTTACACTTATGTGTTTCTTTGCATTTGCATTTGCATTGGTGCGCCTAAATCACAGTGTTTGCCATCTGCTATTCCTAAACGGTTTTCCGGAGGCTCGCTTAGAAAAGCTTGCCAAAAGGCTGACCGGTTGCGGGCTCTGCCACGATGGGAACACAACCCTTGGATCTGGACTACTACTGTACTGTTTGATCCTCCTTTCACTTCTTGGTGTTAGGTGTGAGAGGTATATTAGATAGTTTTACCGAGGTACCCTTTTTGACCAATCGGTCTAGTTATATATCGGAAGCCACAGAGACTGTTCCAAACTAGGACAGGTTGCTTACCCGGATACAGGAATTGTATGAAACGCTTGTTTGCATAGTGAACCCCTAGCTCCTAACGAAATTAGGACAAGGAAACCTTACCCCATCATAAGGGTGTTTTGGCTCTCACTTGTTTGATACGTGCTTTAGAGTGAAACTCTGTAGGAATGTATGCATCAGTTGCAAGTCTGGGTATTAGTTTGTGGGTATAAGTTTTGGAACAGAAATCAGTGTTTGAGTACAGTTCTCCAGCTTATGATTGCAACTGTGCATTGTTTCTATCTCAGCCGAGGTGCTGTGCGATTTTTTATTTTTGTTTCTTTTTGCTTTGTTTCTTTTTGCAAGGTAGTGTGTCAGCATTGCTTTAGATGAGCCCGTCACCCCCCAAGCACTCTGGACCCGGGTATGACGTCTATACCGGTCTGGGGATCTTATCGGAGGACAACTAGTGTTTGCTTCGCTACCACCGGTTACAAGACGGAGGAGAGTCAAGCATAACCCATTGGATCAACAAGCACCCAATCAGGGATAATTTTTTTTCTTCCTCTTTAGTAAGACAGGATTCACCAATTCAAATGGCTCAGTATCCAGCTGGAATGAAAGACTTGCTTTGAAACCTCCAACAGACTATTGAGAATATGCAGCTAGATACTGCGCAGCAAGCTGAGACCGCAGCCTGTCAAGTCGAGATTGTAGCCCGCCAGGCGGAGGTAATGGAAAGGCTTCAACAACAACGACCACAACCTACAGTGGCCTCAGCATCACAAGCACTCCCAGCGGGAATCCCGGTACTCGGGGTCACCATCAATGTCCAGGAAAATATGGACATTTCAGCAGAGCTAGTTCCATCCCAAATTTCGAAAGCACCGATTTAACCAACAGAGGCGCCGTTTGAGTTTGAGGTAGACCCTACCGCACTAAAAGTGAGTAAGCTAGAAAATCTTTTTAAACGAGCTCAGGGCATTAATTCGATCCCTGATATAGAGGATGACTATACTGATGTGGCAGTGACTTTGCCAGATAGATTTAAAACGTCGCATATAGACCGCTTCGATGGTTCGGGTGATCCCATGGTCCACTTGTGACTATTTTCAGATATTCTACGGCTAATGGGCCTATCTAGACTGCAGAAGTTATCCCTCTTTGGCCGGACCCTATCAGGTATCGCGGCCATTTGGTATGCCAAGTTGGAAGACTCTGTAAAGAGGAACTGGGAAGAGATGGCTGAGGACTTTATTGCTCAATACTCCTACAACACACAGATTGAGGTCACAACTCGTGATCTCGAAGCAACCCGCCAAGAGTTGAAGGAGGGCTTCTCCAATTTTGTAACCCAGTGGAGGGCCAAGGCCTCTATGATGACCACCCGACCGGCTAAAAAGGACCAGATCCGAATGGTAGTCCGTAACCTGCAACTGAGGATATTGCAGAAGATGATAGTTTTACCTCTGTCTACATTTGCCGACCTCCATGAAATAGGGGTACAGATAGAGGATGCAATGAAACAGGGTCTGATAGACTACGAGAAAGAGTAGCCCAAGTGGGCTTTCACATGTAGTTCCAATGCCACTGCGAGTAGTAGCACAACTGCAAGGCCTTCTAATGTGGGTATGGTCACCACCACACCGAAAACTACCAACCCCTTTGCTGGTACAGCCAATACACCCCCTCAAACTTCTACCCATCAGGCCCGAGGCCAGAGGGTTTTCACCCTACTCTATATGTCTCTATATGCGGCCTTGAGGATCCTGATCAGAAAAGGGCATCTGAAACCGTTAGAACAACGCCCGTTGTCCGATCCACCCCCTCCTAAACATAACCCAGGTAAGTATTGCGCCTTTCATGAACAGCATGGTCATGATACCGACCAGTGCTTCAGATTGTGTCATGAGACTCAGGATCTCATCGATAGCAAAGTGATAGCGCCCCTTGAGAAACCTAATGTCAATGCAAATCCTCTCTCACCACATAACCAAGCCCCTCCACCCAGGCAAATAAACCTTATCCAAACACTGGCCGTCCCTTACGACCCTAGTATATACATCACCCCCTCCCACCTACCTAAGCCGGCACTGTTTATCTTGGAAAGCACAGATTTGTGCATGTTGAACACGTCCACATCCCAACCTAAACCTATGGTGGTGACCGTGGTAGATAAAGGCAGGGTGGCCTTGTTAGAGGATGTGAATGTCAGTTCAGCGCTTGAGAGCTCCGTGGACTTATCCCAGGAAGAATACAACCCATGACGTTACATTGTGCCAACCAATTAGGCCAAGCCAGAGGTGGAGTTGCCACCAAGGATGGGGGTCAATGTATTGGATGACTTAGCTGACCTCGCGGAGGACATTAACAATCTATAATTCTTTGATGAGCAAGATTCGGGGGATGTGCACAATAACTGGTTTGATCTGAATAGGTCAGCAGATAATTCAGGATGGCTTAGTGATGAACCGGATGTAGATGAGGGACTTCAATCAAAACTAGAACAGCTGGAAGCAGGAACTGCTACAAGGGCCGGAACGGCCGTGGACAAAGAGAAGTTGTCGGAGAGCGCCGGTACTAAGAATTTCGCTCAAGAAGTGAGCATCATTGATACTGTTGACACAGAGCAAGAAGCCGCACTGAAGCGGTTTGAATAGGAAAGGGATAAGAATGGTCAGGAAACTAGAAATGCCAAACACCCTATAGGGGATGACTGTGATGTGAGAGTAATTACAACGGAACTGGACAATTGCCGATCAGTTGCCAGAGGAGTCTGGTGAAAAGATAATGATCTGCATCTTGCCCACATAGAGGAAGATTGGGGCTAGGACCAGCCAGATGACACTTGGTATTCTGAGGAAGTGAATCACATGACTAGAAGCGGGCGGTACTTCAAGCCCCCGCACTTAGATCAACCAGAAGCATCTAGAAAGGACAAGGAGGCCGAAAAATAGAAGGATAAACAGTTAGAGGAAGAAACAGTACTAAAACTGCTAAAGAAGATCCAAGCGGACATATCCATCTAGGGGTTGCTCATGGATTCGCGGGTACACAGGCAAGCCTACCCGTCTGCAATGGATAAGGCCAACTTGTCTATCGACACAACTCCTGAACAACTAGTGGGACTTGTCTTCCCGGGGACGCTTCGCCAACCTTGACCTTCTTAGATAAGGAATTTCTGCCTTAGGGCTTTGCACATAACAAACCACTGCACATCTCAGTTGAATGCAGAGAGAAGTGGGTGCCGGTTGTATTGGTGGACACAGGGTCTACAATTAATGTGTGTTCTTCTCACACGGCCTATGCTATTGGCTTGAAGCCAGTGGACTTTGTACCAACGGCCCAGGTGATCCAGGCTTACGACAACACGAGTCGAGAGGTGATGGGGACAGTTCAGATCAGAACACAAGTGGGTTCGATGTTCCGGCCACTTTTAACTTACTCCTTAGATGGCTGTGGCTGCACCAAGTAAAAGCTGTCTCTTCCACTCTTCATCAGATGCTAAAGTACCCTCTTGGAAAGGGTGTAGCCATTGTGTTTGGAAATTCGTCTATCTATCCTCCACCTGAGGTCACCACACTAGTATTGGAAATTGTACACGGTGATAAGGATGTTTTCTTGTCGGGCTGAGGCCCTGGTGGTGCAAAATATCCTAGCTATTGATGAGGGGTTGAATGTCAGTGCTCAATCAGTCTACTTCATGAATAAGCTACAGCATATGCCCAGGATAGGATTAGGTAGAAGTGGCCAGAAAGGTGCTCCTGTATTGGCCGAAGTGCCACATAACCCTTGTACATTTGGTCTCGGTTACACGCCTACCAAAGAGGACTAGGTGAGAAAAGGGAAAAAAATGACAGGAAAAGTCAAAACTAAGCAAAGTGGGAAGCACTACCAGCTTGTGCATAAACTAATTCAGGGAACTCTAAATGGCCGCTTTGTCCGGGAGGGGGAAGACTTCCCATTTTGCGGCTTTCCTGAGCCATGGTTGAACTCTGAGAAGCGGCATTTGCCCGACTTTGAGATTTTCTTCGACCTACAGCTACAAGAGGATGAAGCCTTAGAGGAGCAGACTGAATTAACTGCTGAGGCTTAACAGAGTACAGACGGTGAGTCCAGTAGCAATGAACTCAAGATAGGAGTAGCGCTAGTATGTCTCCTTTTAGATCATCAGATCAAACAGAAGAGCTTGGGGGAGGACTTCACCGTTTCCATGATCGGAGATCAATCAGGTGTGGACCCTTCCGGTGGTATTTTGGATGCATCTAACGCACCCTCTCTCATTTGGAAATTGGAGGAGGGCTTTTTGTTTAGCAGTTCTGAATCAGGTAGTGAGTCAGAATCTGATTCCACAAAGTCTGTGGAGTCGGAATCAGATTCCAGTTCTTCTCAGTCGGAATCCAGTATTCCTGGGGTTGATAACCCGGATGCCGTTGTTTTGTCCAGGTTGTCTTTTTCTTTTTCTTTTGAGTCAGTTGTAGCCGAGGAATTGGACGAGCTGGAGGCTTTGAATGAGAATGATACCACTGCTGTTTTCAAGTACTTCTTTGTGCCACTTGTGTATTGTATTGTTCACGACTTTCAAAATTTTGATAAAAACGATGAGGAAGGAATTCCTCTGATTTTCAAACATTTCATTGATCGAGGGGAGAAGAGGTTTGTAAAACCCCTTGTTGATGAAATCATTTCAATTAATATGGGTACTGAGAAGGATTCGTGTCTGGTCCAGATCGGACCCATGTTGTCTTCGAAGGAACGCAAGTGCTTAGTCACTTTTTTAAAAGATTTCAAGGATATTTTCGCGTGGTCCTACGAAGGTATGCTGTAGACACCCCATTTTTAACCGCCCTTAAGACTTGGGCGTTACTGATGGTTTACTTTGTGGTAAAAAGTGTGCAAGGCAAAGGTTCAAATTCATCAACAACGAGAGAGTCAAATCCCAACTTCATACATCCCAACTTCATACCCCTTTTGGACCAAAACAATATTGATCAAAATATTTAAGATCTTAAAATTCTCTCTTTCAAAATGTTTTGAAAATAAAGTTCCTACGATGTTCCGACGCTCGCATTTCGATAAATGTTGCGCTTTTCGGTAAACCGAGAAGGACAAAGTGGAGATGAATGAAAGAGAGATGAAATCTTTGAAAAATCTTTCAAAACACTTTTTTTAGGGGTTTGGAGTTGAAGAAAAGAGGAAAGGAGAGGAGAAAACTAGTTTGGCAGAAGTTCGGCATGAATCCGGGTAGGAGATGGTCGAGCAGCCCTCGCTGAATCGGGCTTATTCATTTGCGTACTTGGATTTTAGCTATGAGGCCACCACTGTTGGAAATCTTACTTCTAGGGCTTCATTTTTCACTCAAGAATCTCCTAAAGCCAGGTCCGGGTGGGGGAGATATGGTTGATTGAAGTAGGGCATCACTCCGGTTGGACCGAATCTGCGCGGCTTCACCAAAAAGGGAATAACATTTTACACAGGAGGAATGTTAAAGCAAGGTTTGTGCCACTGGAAAGCAAACTTCTGGGGCTTCAATCTAGACATCCACCAGCCACTTTTTGGCCTCGGAATCCACCCACCGGCCATCAATTTAGCCGACTGGCCAGTCAAAATAGCCGACCGATCAAATAAGTAGCCGACTGACCATCTGTTTGGCCGATGGCCTCCTTTTCTGGCTGGTACCACTTTTTTGCCTTTTTCGGGCATGATGCAAGCTAGCTGTGCCAGCTGGAATGCACGGACCCTTCTCCCCATGCACGAGTGTGACTGATTTGCACCTTTGCACCCTTTTAGTCCAATCTTCCAAGAGCTAGATTGACCCCTTTGCTCAAGCTTCTTGAGGAAGCTTGGACTCTTTAGCTTGGCTTCCTCAAGAAGCTTGCACCCTTTACTTAGCTTCCCTTAGAAGCCTTGACCCTTGAGGATAGCTTCTCTTGGAAGCTTAGCCTTTTGCTTGGTCTATATAAGAGCCCCTCCTCTCTCCTTTGTTTTGGTTCAGAAAATCCAGACCTAATACATACATATATCTGATATATCTTCCTCTCTCTATATATCTCCCTCTCTCTCTTCATTTTGTAGGGATTTGAGGCCCTAAAGGTGTGTTTAGTTCATAGTATTGCACTAAGACACACACTCTTACACCTTACTTTGACTTTAAGAGGCATTGAGGGTTTGTTCTTGAGGTTTTGGACTGGTTTCGATTAGAAGAAGAGGGCTGCATTTGCTGTTCTTCAAGGATTCTCCAAGGGTAACACTTTTATTTTATATTCCCCAATCTTGCACTAGTCTTTTACCTATCTTGCTTACTGTTTTAGACTTTGTGTATAACTGAAAAAAGTCTTATATTTGCATTCTTAAGATACTTTGTTAAGGTTGTTTTGGTGTTGGGGGTCGAACTCCTACTCTTAGGTGCTTTCTTTGCTAAGCTTTGGTTACTATTGTGTGTTGACCTTCTCACCACTGAAATCCAGTGGATTTTCAGTGGTGAAGAAGGGGGTTTGATGTCTTTCATAGGGGACGGACACCCCTCTCCCTTTGTGTCCCATTTGTTCATGTTTTTGGCTCATGAGGGTAGCATGCATGATTAGTTGTTCTTGGCTTCATTTCAGGGGGTTTTTGGGTGTTGTTGGGTCATATTATACCTCTATTTTTGGTCAAATTAGTGGCCGCTTCCATGCATATTATACTTGCTTTGCATTCCTCCATGTCGCCTAGAAATGCACCTTGCCAATAGGCCATGATGCTTGCATATATTAGCTTAACTTCATGAAGTTTTTAACACTGTTTTGCCATGCTTAAGGCCTATTTGCTACTGTTTTAGTCATGTTTGCCATGTTTAGGGTAGCCTCTTTGCGTTTTGGATTGTGAGCCTTGTGTATGTGGGTCTCTAGCATGCTTAGCTTAGCTTATTCTCGTGATTTGGCATCATTGGAGATCATGTTTAAAGTCCATAATCCATGCTAGTATCCCTGCATTCATCATCTCTTTCATACTTTGAAGAGTTGTTCTCTTGTGCCTCGAAATGAGCATTGTGCATGGCCCTTGGTTTGTGTCCCTTAGCTGCTATATCAGTGGGTGTTGGAGGTCCATTTTGCATGCTAAAACTTTGTTTTGTATTGAAAGATCCATGCCATGTTTGCTCGGGGTAGGTTTTGAGCAATGCTCTCGTTTGTAGTCTTGAATGCCATCTATGTTGCATCCATTCCGTAGCATGTATTGGTCTCACCTTTTGCATGCTTTTTGGAGTTTAATGTGAGTGTTTAAAGTCCAAGTATATTACCCTTAAGTATGCCTAGAGTTGTTGCCTTTCATGTTCAAATGATAGGCCTTGGCGTGTGCATGCTTGCATGCATAATTGGTACCATTTTGGGCCCTTTTGGCCACTGTTTTGGGGCATGGCTGAGGCCTCCCATTTCAGTTTAAGACCACTTTTGTACCTAGTTGCATACTTGGCATAATGTAGGTTGCATTACATTAGGAGCATGCTTGCATTATATCTTGTTTGCATGTTCGCACCTTGTTTAGTTAAGTTGCATCACATAGTCTTGTTGTATACTTGGTATGCCCACATTGCATTAGTCTAGCTTGCATGGTTAGCTAATGTCTTGTTGCATTTGATTGGCTCGCTCGCATGGCATTGCATGAGTTGCATTACTTTGCATTGTACATTGCATACATGCATTGCATTGCTTGGTTTGGGGTGTCAAACCAAGCATGAGGGGAGTGGTATGTTCGTACCCAAAGTGATGAAACACGTCTCAACCGTCGGTCGCCGATGCCCTTGACCTCAATATGAAAGGGTGTTAGCATTCATTCGTGTGTTGCATGCATTTACATTAAGTTGCAAACTTGGCCTGTTAGGCCATCATGCATCAAAATGCACAATTGATGGCCCAAGGGTCGAGGACCACGCTCCCTTGAGTTCATTGCATGATAGGGAGTGTGGCCATGCTCACATTTGCTTGAAAATTCCATGCCATACACTGCCCTCTGCTGCTGTCAACTGCAGGATTCTGCAGGAAGAAATGGCCGGCCGGCCGCCTACAGTGCCGACCGACCATCGGTGGCTAGCCGGTGGTACAATAGTTAGCTGATGAGCCCATCCCCATGGCCAGTGGTGCTTTGAATTGGCCGGTGATATTCCGGAGTGATCAGGAATCAGTTCAGAGGTGCCCCAAGAATTTTCACAATCCTCAAAGGAGTAGGGCAGTGTTAACAGAGGCAACAGTGCTATGACAGCGAGTTTCCAGGTAAGACGAGTCGAGCGTACATCATTCACGCATCCCGAGGTGGGGCTGTGGCCGCCTTCTTTCTGCATTTAATTTGTTAATTCATTAGAAATTCTGTAATAATTAATTTAGTATTATTTATTCGGACTGTAATATTTATTCGGACCCTCCGAGTGAGGGCAATTGTGTAATAAGTGTGCGTGAGTGTGTGTATGTCTCCCAACCCCACGTCTTTCTTCCCTTTTATTTACTAGCTTTCGATGGTTAGTCTAGGGCATGTTTCAATTAGCATACAGTATGATAGCATGTTTGCATCCATTCATTCGTTTTGCATGCACCGGGCTCGCCGCATCATTCTAACTGCATTTGTACTTCAATTCCAAATTGAATACGTGTTAGTTGTAGCATCTCATATGTCATTGTAGATTAACCGAGCTAGTTGCATTTTGCATGTGTTTCATTAGCCATCTTAACATGAACTTGGATCATGCACATGATTAATAACTGGTTTCTGTTTTTGCTTGGAGTACTAAGAGCTTTTATGCTTTAGCATCTCGCGTGAGTGTGAATTTTAACATGACAACATAATTACCATGAGGCTAGCTGCTTATGTGATATAACTGCTTGAGTGCCTATGGATGGAGGTTGAATTACCTAAATTGGAATAATGCACTAAAACTGAGTTTTAAGCCCACTAGATAGTGGCAAAACCTGCATTTTAGCCTACTTGCGAGTAGCAAACCATTTTCAAAACAAACATGAAATGTTTTGTTCCAATTTAGGCAATTTGGTCTGTACTTGTTTGCTGTGCGCATAACATAGTAATTCTAGGCTAATAACCGGAATAACAGCATATAATGTTTTCAAAACAAGATATCATGGTTAATAGAGGCCGATCTTTGATCGGGCGAGTGGGGGTGCTCATAGCTGACCTTCCCCAATCATACCCAAGTTCCCGAGCTGAGGCAACTTTGGTGATGACGGACACGTGGCCTTTGGCACCGAGTCAGGATTTCCTAAATTCCCTCCAAAATAAATTATTTAGGTGGCGACTCTTTATCTGGCAAAGTAGTCTATGTTTGGCACTTCTTTTCTAAAAATATCTGCTTTTTTCTCAAAACGATTTGCCGGATTCGGACTCTTTGGTTCAAATTAAGAACCGTGACAATTCGAGAGTCCGAACTATAGTGAGCCCGATATGAACAGAACGGGACTCACCCTCCCAGGGCGTTCGGGGACGTCTACAGTTTCTGGCGACTCTGCTGGGGAGTTAGAGAACTTGACTCGAACTTATGATATCTTGTTTTGACTACACTTATGTGTTTCTTTGCATTTCATGTGCATTGGTGCGCATAGGAGACCGTGTTTGCCATCTGCTATTTCTGAACAGTTTGCCGGAGGCTTGCTTTGTCAAAGCATGCCATATGGCTGACCGGTTGCGGGCTCTGCCAGTATGGGAACACAAACCCCGATTTTTACCGGGGCACCCTTTTGACCATTCGACCTAGTGCGTATTCGGAATCCATAGTGACCATTCCAAACTAGGACAGGTTGCTTACCCGATGATAGGTTGTTTGAAACCGCTGCGTACGTTGTGAAACCCTAGCTCCTGACAAAATAGGACAGGGAAACCCTACCCCCAACATAGGGGTGTTTTGGCTCTCTTTGCTTGCTATGTGCTTTTAGAGTGTGCCTCTACAGGGAATGCATGTATCAGTTTACAAGTTTGGGTATCAGGCCTACGGGCATCAGCATCAGTATTTTGGGGCAATCAGTTCTACCTGAGGGTATCAGTTTACAGGCAGAACTTTGGGGCAGAATTCAGTAAAGAGTCAAATCTATTTTGGTGAAATCAGGCTGAGATGCTCTCTGTTTTCTCTTTTGCTAGGGGATAGTCTTGGAACCATAGCTTCAGAAGGCTCCGATATCCCCGGGTACATTGGACTAGTGCTGATAGACTTTGTTAGGTCAGAAATTCAATTCAAGGGCAACCAGTGTTTTTTTCGCTGAGGCAAGGCAAAGAAAGGCCAGTCAGGGCTCAATGGTTCATCTAATCCGTCAGTCGCCAGTCACAACACCTTTGTTCGAACTCAGCAGACTGTGATGGCACAGGATTCGGAAGAATTTGTGGCTATGATAGTAGCGTTAAATCAGGGAACCAACATGCAGGCCGAGACTAGTATTGAAACGCAGCGCCCATCTGGGGCATCTGCCTCACATCCAACTTTGGGACCCCAGCCGAACTTTGACCCACTTTTGCCAACTGAAGATCTGCTGTGTCCGAATCCTCGAGAAAGGTTTACTCAAGCTCAGGTGCTCAGACCCCTGGTGCGGCCTAATGAGAGGCCTTATTCCCTTGATGTTAACAGGCTCAATCTGACTGCTGTGAAAATTGCGAACCTTGAGAAGCAATTCGAAAAGGCACAAGGCCCTAACTCCATTCCCGACATTGAGGATGGGCACACTGAGTTTGCTGTACGGCTCCCAGACAGATTCAAAATGCCACACCTTGACCGTTTCGACGGGTCTGGAGATCCAATGGTACATATCCGACTTTTCTTGGATGTCCTGAAGCCGATGGGTCTGACTAAGCCAAAGAAACTCTCTCTGTATGGAAGAACCTTGTCGGGTGTAGCAGCCACTTGGTACGCTAAGTTGGAAGATAAAGTGAAACAAAACTGGGAAGAACTGGCTGAGGCCTTTGTCGATCAGTATTACTACAATACCCAAGTTGAAATGACCATGCAAGAGCATGAAACAACCCGCCAGAACCCAACAGAGCCTTTTGTGGAATTTGTTGCAAGATAGAGAGCAAAGGCAGCACAGATGATAGATCGGCCTTCCGAGAGGGATCAAGTGCAGATGATGGTGCGAAACCTCGAGCATGATATGTTGCAAAAGTCGATAGTCGCTCCGCTATTCACTTTCAAAAGTTTGCATGAATTGGGGGTTCAGATCAAGAATGCGTTCAACAGTGGGATCATTCCCAGAACAAGTGAACCGACAAGGAAGGCGATTGCAGGAAGCGCCAATGTTGGTAGTAGCACTATTTCGAAACCTACAGAAATCAATACAGTCGCCACAGCTGACCCTTTTGCTAATCCAAGCCTTCAAACTGCCGGCCCAGCCCGAGCTCAAGGCAAAACTTTCACCCCTCTCTATATGAGCCTGACTAGCGCACTAAAAGTCTTGATGGAAAGAGGGTATCTCAAACCCTTGGATCCTCAACCTCTGCCTGACCCACTCCCAGCCAGACATAACCCCTCCAAGTACTGTATGTACCATCAGCAGCGCGGTCATGGCACCGACCGTTGCTACCGCCTTCGTCACGAGGTCCAAAATCTCATCGACAACCGGACGATAGTTCCACCTTCAGACCCCAACGGCCAAGTACCTCATCCACATCTCAATCTAATCCACACACTGGTCGTCCCTTACGACCCCAGCGTATACATCACCCCAGCCCATTTACCCAAACCGGAGGTGTTCATTCCAGTCAGCATGGACTTATGCATGATGGATGCACCTGGACTCCAATCATCTCAAACCCATGAGCCCACTACTTCTGAGCTGATGAAAATGATCGAAGACCTTCAGAGAACTGTGGCAGATCTGGCTTTTGGGGTTTTAGCCCCATCATCGACCACATCACGTACCAGTAAGTTCATATCTAAAGGCTCCCCAACCTTGGGACGGGCTGCATTTGAAGAAGGCCAATCCCTTGGCAAAGTGGAAGCCAGTGGAAAGAACAAGGTAGGGGTAGACATGGATCCTCATGAACACCTTTTGTGGGCTACTGAGGCTTTAAAAGCCGAAGGGTTGGACAAATAACAAGCGATTGCGGTCATTACAAAGGCTGTGGATGACACATTCACCACACAAGTTGAGAGCAGTTTGAATCAAGAGACAAGCCGGGAGAAGGGCTGTTGTACCAGGAATGTTCCTTTCAGCTCTAAACCCTTGCTCGGAAGAGATCATCAAACCAAGTCAGTGCTTACCAATCCCTTTGCTGGTGCATCCAGTAAAACTCTACAAACCTCAAAACGCCCACCTCGAGGCCAGAGGGTGTTCGTACCACTGTACATGTCTCTATCAGCGGCCTTGAGGGTCCTAATTAGAGAGGGGGATCTGAAACCCTTGGAGCCACGACCACTGCCAGATAAACTTCCTCCCTCCCATGATTCGGCCAAGTACTGTGCCTTTCATCACCAAGTCGGCCATGTCACTGATAGTTGTTTCCGTCTTCGCCACGAAATACAAGATCTGATTGACATTAAGGCCATCGTCGCACCAACTCAGCAAAGTCTATCGTCATTGGATCAGTGAACCTGGGGGATAATGTGATGTGGTCGGGGGATGAACCAACTGTGGGTGGCGCTCGACTTACTCCAGATGTGGCGTATGGCACGCACTGTTTTGAGCATTTGTGAATGCTAGTTTCTGACTTGGGTATTTAGGTCAGTTTTTGTTGTGTTGTTTTGAGTCAGTCTCTTCGTTTTGAGTCAGTCTTTTTGTTTCGGGTCTGTCTTGTTGTATCAAGTCAATCTTGTTTTGTTAGAGTCAGGTGATTCCGAGGGTGTTACCTCGGGCATCACTATTTTGTTTTGTTTCTGTCTTTTCGCTTTCTTTTGAGTCTGTTTCTGCCATGGAGCCAGTTACACCAACAGTTATGAATGAAACAGCAGTGGTTTTTTATGCTTTTGTGCTTGCTTCTGCCTTGTGCCACTTGTGCTAGAAAGTTTGAATGAAACAGTAGTAATTTTTGCCTACTCTTCTGCACCCCAAAATCATTGCATTGACCTAAGTTTTTCAAAACTTTTTGAACATTGCGGTGAAAACGAAGAGGAAGGAATTCCTTGGGTTTTGCAAAAATTTGATCATTTGAGAGAAAGAGAGACATGCTAAGCCTTTAATGATCGAGATCATGCTTGTTAATGTGAGTACTGAGAAGGATCCTAGCTTGATCCAGATTGGTCCCACACTGTCTTCAGCGCGAGTGACTTGTCGCTTTCTTAAAAGATTTCAAAAAAATGTTTTGCGCGATCCTGCGAAGACCTGTGTGGAATCGCTCTTGAGGTTGTGCAGCCTAGGATCGCTCTTAGCCTCGAGACTCGACTCCTCATTTTCAAACCTTGGACTTAAATTCAGAATGGTCAATGGTCAACCATCAAAGGAGGCCTGTGTGGCTATATTTGAAGCAGCCCTCGAACTAGGGGCAAGAAAAGTCAAATCAAGGAGATCAGATGTCGCCAAAAGAAGCTTGCAAAGCTAGATCAGAAGTATCCCTGGAACTAGGGGCAAAAATGCTAGATGTGCTCGAAGAGCCGAAGATGGATCATCCTGCAAATCAATGAAGATTGGCAAGAATGCCAAACCCCAGAAGAGAAGAAAGAAGAAAGTATTCTGAAGAACAACTGAGTTCCTATCCACAACACTAGGGGCAAATCCAGCCCCCATGGGATGGACTCCTGCATTGTCAGCAAACAGCAGTCACTCTCCTGGATTCAGACGGATTCGAGATCTCAGAACCATTTGACATGGACCAAGCTACACTTTTACCCTTGAGAGGCTCGTTGGGCCGAAAAACTGAAAGGGCGACCCAGGCAAAAGTTAGAGCGAAGAAAAAAAGAAAAGAAAAGAACAAATGAGAAGAATGAAAAAAAAAATGAAGAAAATACAAAAAACAAAAAAAAAAGAGAAAAAAAAGAGAAGAAAACATGAAAAAAAAAAGAAGAAGAAGAAAAGAAATGAAAAAGAATTGAAGAACATAGCTCGTAAGGTTGAAAACCCGCAAAGGGCGGCCTTGGAAAAAGTTAGAGCACAAAAGGAGAGGTTAATACCCGAGTGTACCTTAACCCCGAACTACGTAAGGCTTGATTCCCATATTTGGGATACGTAGGCAACTTCATTCCGAAGTCCAGCCGTAAAACACTTCAAAATCAACTGTGTCCATGTAATGGTTTTGATCATCTTTTCCTTCTCTGTATCCGAGAGTTCGATTGTCATCGTCACTCTGAGGACTGATTACAATGCGCTGCGATGCTATCCAAACAAGGGGCAACTTTCCGTTGCCATACAGTGTGTCGTGGTGTCATTCAAACAAGGGGCAACTTTCCATTGTCGTGCAGCTCTCTTCAAGCAAGGGGCAATTTTCCTTTGGATCTGAGGTTGGGCATCTCAAGAGTAGGTTCCGTGCTTGTTGGGCATTGGTCGTTTGCAAAAATAGTTTTTGAGAATTTTTACAGAGGTTGACTAATTTTCTCGAAAAATTATTCCATTTTTCCAAAACCGGACCATTCCTTGGACCCAAAAAAGGAAAATTTTCAGTGCTCATAGCCTGACTTGCATGATTTTCAATCAGAAAATTGAACAAGTATGTTAATCTAACTCTCATATTGGTCAAAATTGTTTTAGTAGAAAGCCAAAATAAAAAAAAATGGTCAAAATGATGAACTAGGGGCACAGTTGAGTCAGGTGTTCTGTCTTTTCCCCATTGTTAACATGCTTGCCAAGAAAGGCACCATACCTGCCAGAAAAAGGCACCACTGAAGCTAACCGCAAAAGGACAGAAAGCTCTCACATCCTCCAAGCAACGAGGTATCGAGCCAAGTGCGAAGCACGAATCGGAATGGGACGAGATATCCCATTCCCGCATCTGGGCAGATCTGATCACGTCCAAACTCCCTAGCAGAGCATCGTCAACCGATGTCAGCTGCAAATTTTCTACACACCCAATTGTAGCACAGCCCCTCTGTCGAAGAAACTCACTGTTGTGAACAAGAAGAAGAATCTAGCGGAATGCTAGGGGCAAGGCCCCGCAACTTTCTATTTATCCAACAACCACCCAGGGGAGGGATAAAAAATGAGAGATTGAAGAATAGAGAGATGTGCGCTGAGAGAAAAAGTGAGAAAATGACATTTTTTAAACAGAGATTGAGTGCTAGAGTGATGTGAGAATCACAAATGAGAAAAGGGTGAGAAACACTACCCGGAGAAACTGGCTCCTCGCGAACTGAGAGGTCTCTTGTCTTTGTAACACGTCTGTGTGTCGTGTCTTTTGTTTTGTTTACCTCAACTTTTGTTTTGAGTCTTTTTCGAGTGTTACTTGATGTGTTTAGGTCGTGTACCTTTTGTTGAGTCATAGTATACTGTGTTCAGTTGTAGGCTCAATACCCGGTTGAGAACCCTTTTCTCATTTTCAAAAAATCGTTGTGTGCTCAAAGTGCTGTGCCATTCTGCACATTTATGCAAAACAAGATTCTTTCTTTCATAAACCGCAAGGTTCAACCCAGGTCATGTGAGAACAGTAGAACAAGGACCTATCTGAAGCTATATAGGTTCTAGACTGCAAAGCAAAAGAAAAAAGGGAAAATTTGGAGCATCTTAGTCTGTTTCAACTTCGGCAAATTCCGAGACTGCACTCCAGGTGCACCTTCTCAGGCCTCGCCACTTCTCTGGAGTATGAGTGTATCTCGACCCCAAGTGTAAGCCTGCTTCAAGTCAGAATGGCAGTCCAAGCAGCACCCGAGGGTTTCACATGCAGATGTTATCTCTCGCCAATATAAATAGGGTGTCCCCTTTTGAGCTGAGCGTATTGCCAAGTCCTCCAAAAGGTAAATTAGAGGCACCAGAGTACATGTTTTATGTCTCTCTATTGCATAGAATGTGCACTTTCATATACACTTCTGTTACATGCGTGCCGCGCATCGTTATGATTCATGCATAGAATAGGCTTGTTTTCAATTTTTGCATAGAATATGCTTTGTTTGTCTCATACATAGAATGTGCTCCCATACTTGCATAGAAGATGCATTTTATCGCACTGTCTCGTGCATTTCAAATCACTCGTGCTGTTTAGCGTATCGCACTGTCTCGTGCATTTCAAATCACTCGCGCTGTTTAGCGTATCGCACTGTCTTGTGCATTTCAAATCACTCGTGCTGTTTAGCGTATCGCACTATGTAGCGCATTTCAAATCACTCGCGCTGTTTAGCACATCGCACTGTTTAGTTCATTTCAAATCACTCGTGCTGTTTAGCGTATCGCACTATGTAGCGCATTTCAAATCACTCGCGCTGTTTAGCACATCGCACTGTTTAGTTCATTTCAAATCACTCGTGCTGTTTAGCGTATCGCACTATGTAGCGCATTTCAAATCACTCGCGCTGTTTAGCACATCGCACTGTTTAGTTCATTTCAAATCACTCGTGCTGTTTAGCGTATCGCACTATGTAGCGCATTTCAAATCACTCGCGCTGTTTAGCACATCGCACTGTTTAGTTCATTTCAAATCACTCTCATGCCTAGAACGCAAAGGTTCGGGATTTCCGAGACTAAAGTCTGGTTTAAATACCCATGGGTGTATCCTCGGCTTGAAATCTGTATGGCAGCCCCATAGATTGAGATAGCATCTGTATGCACCTCAATTCTGAATACTCATCCAACCTAGTCTGTCACCGTGTTGGAGAATAGGGAAAGCTGCGGCCACAGCCAGGGAGAAAAGTAGTACCTGCAGTTTAACTAAGAAGAAGGAGAAGGTCCCCAGCAGCATGAGGTAGGTCATTGCCAATTGCCCCTGTAAGGTACCTTCGCTTTCTAGCTATTACATTGCATTATTTTTTTTACATTGCATTGCATGGCATAAATCCCCAATTATCAAACCGGCTTCGCGTAGCATATAAGTCCAATTTTCAAACCGGCTTCGCGTAGCGTATAAGTCCAATTTTCGAACCGACTTCGCGTAGTGTATAAGTCCAATTTTCAGGCCGACTTCGCGTAGCGTATAAGTCCAATTATCAAAGTCTTCCTGCATACCATTTGCATCCTGTCCCTGAACTACGTTGGTTTGATTCCTTGCAAAGGGATACGTAGGCAGCCTGCGGGCACAACCATTTATTTATCGGTATTTTGTTTGTTTGTCCAAGTCTTCGGCCTTGTCAAAAATGGGTCGTCACTGGGATTTGACATTCACTCACGTCACTTCTTGACTTCCGAGTTCTGTCAAAGAGGGGCAACTGTAGACACCCCATTTTTGACCGCCCTTAAGACTTGGGCGTTACTCATGGTTTACTTAGTGGTAAAAAGTGTGCAGGGCAAAGGTTCAAATTCTTCAACAATGAGAGAGTCAAATCCCAACTTCATACCCCTTTTGGACCAAAACAATCTTGATGAAAAGATTTTAGATCTTAAAATCCTCTCTTTCAAAATGTTTTGAAAATAAAGTTCCTACGATGTTCCGACGCTCGCATTTCGATAAATGTTGCGCTTTTCGGTAAACCAAGCAAGGACAAAGTGGAGACGAATGAAAGAGAGATGAAATCTTTGAAAAATCTTTCAAAACACTTTGTTTAGGGGTTTGGAGTTGAAGAAAACAGGAAAGGAGAGGAGAAAACTACTTTGGGAGAAGTTCGGCATGAATCTGGGTAGGAGCAGTCAAGCAGCCCTCGCTGAATCGGGCTTATTCATTTGCATACTTGGATTTTAGCTATGAGGCCACCACCATTGGAAATCTTACTTCCGAGGCTTCATTTTGCACTCAAGAATCTCCTAAAGCCAAGTCCCGGTGGGGGAGATATGGTTGATTGAAGTAGGGCATCACTTCGGTTGGACTGAATATGCACGGCTTCACCAAAAAGGGCATAACTTTTTGCATAGGAGGAATGTTTTTGCAAGGTTCACGCCATTGGAAAGCTAACTTCTGGGGCTTCAATCTGGACAACCACCGGCCACTTTTTGGCCTCGGCAGCCACCTACCAGCCATCAATTTAGCCGCCTGGCTAGTCATAATAGCCGACCAACCAAATAAGTAGCCGACCGACCATCTGTTTGTCCGATGGCCTCCTTTTCTGGCCGGTGCCACTTTTTTGCCTTTTTCAGGCATGGGGCAAGCCAGTTGTGCCAGCTGGAATGCACGAACCCTTCTCCCCATGCATGGGTGTGACTGATTTGCACCTTTGCACCCTTTTAGTCCAATCTTCCAAGAGTTAGATTGACCCTTTTGCTCAAGCTTCTTGAGGAAGCTTCGACTCTTTAGCTTGGCTTCCTCAAGAAGCTTGCACCCTTTGCTTAGCTTCCCTTAGAAGCCTTGACCCTTTAGGATAGCTTCTCTTGGAAGCTTTGCCTTTTGCTTGGTCTATATAAGAGCCCTTCCACTCTCCTTTGTTTTGGTTCAGAAAATCCAGACCTAATACATACATATATCTGATATATCTTCCTCTCTCTATATATCTCCCTCTTTCTCTTCATTTTGTGGGGATTTGAGGCCCTAAAGGTGTGTTTAGTTCATAGTATTGCACTAAGACACACACTCTTACACCTTACTTTGACTTTGGGAGGCATTGAGGGTTTGTTCTTGAGGTTTTGGACTGGTTTCGATCAGAAGAAGAGGGCAGCATTTGCTGTTCTTCAAGGATTCTCCAAGGGTAACACTTTTACTTTATATTCCCCAATCTTGCACTAGTCTTTTACCTATCTTGCTTACTGTTTTAGACTTTGTGTATAACTGAAAAAAGTCTTATATTTGCATGCTTAAGATACTTCATTAAGGTTGTTTTGGTGTTGGGGGTCGACCTCCCCCTCTTAGGTCTTGTTTGGCTCTTTTGGTGCTCTCTTTGCTAAGCTTTGGTTACTATTGTGTGTTGACCTTCTCACCACTGAAATCCAGTGGATTTTTAGTGGTGAAGAAGGGGGTTTGAGGTCTTGCATAGGGGAGGGACACCCCTCTCCCTTTGTGTCCCATTTGTTCATGTTTTTGGCTCATAAGGGTAGCATGCATGATTAATTGTTCTTGGCTTCATTTCAGGGGGTTTTTGGGTGTTGTTGGGTCATATTATGCCTCTGTTTTTGTCAGATTAATGGCCCCGTCCATGCATATTATACTTGCTTTGCATTCCTCCATGTCGCCTAGAAATGCACATTGCCAATAGGCCATGATGCTTGCATATATTAGCTTAACTTCATGAAGTTCTTAACACTATTTTGCCATGATTAAGGCCTATTTGCTACTGTTTTAGTCATATTTGCCATGTTTAGGGTAGCCTCTTTGCGTTTTGGATTGTGAGCCTTGTGTATGTGGGTCTCTAGCATGCTTAGCTTAGCTTATTCTCGTGATTTGGCATCATTGGAGATCATGTTTAAAGTCCATAATCCATGCTAGTATGCCTGCATTCATCATCTCTTTCATACTTTGAAGAGTTGTTCTCTTGTGCCTCGAAATGAGCATTGTGCATGGCCCTTGGTTTGTGTCCCTTAGCTGCTATATCAGTGGGTGTTGGAGGTCCATTTTGCATGCTAAAACTTTGTTTTGTATTGAAAGATCCATGCCATGTTTGCTCGGGGTAGGTTTTGAGCAATGCTCTCGTTTGTAGTCTTGAATGCCATCTATGTTGCATCCATTCCATAGCATGTATTGGTGTCACCTTTTGCATGCTTTTCGGAGTTTAACGTGAGTGTTTAAAGTCCAAGTATATTACCCTTAAGTATGCCTAGAGTTGTTCCCTTTCATGTTCAAATGATAGGCCTTGGCGTGTGCATGCTTGCATGCATAATTGGTACCATTTTGGGCCCTTTTGGCCACTGTTTTGGGGCATGGCTGAGGCCTCCCATTTCAGTTTAAGACCACTTTTGTACCTAGTTGCATACTTGGCATAATATAGGTTGCATTACATTAGGAGCATGCTTGCATTATATCTTGTTTGCATGTTCGCACCTTGTTTAGTTAAGTTGCATCACATAGTCTTGTTGTATACTTGGTATGCCCACATTGCATTAGTCTAGCTTGCATGGTTAGCTAATGTCTTGTTGCATTTGATTGGCTCGCTCGCATGGCATTGCATGAGTTGCATTACTTTGCATTATACATTGCATACATGCATTGCATTGCTTGGTTTGGGGTGTCAAACCAAGCATGAGGGGAGATGTATGTTCGTACCCAAAGTGACGAAACACGTCTCAACCCTCGGTCGCCAATGCCCTTGACCTCAATATGAAAGGGTGTTAGCATTCGTTTGTGTGTTGCATGCATTTACATTAAGTTGCAAACTTGGCCTTTTAGGCCATCATGCATGAAAATGCACAATTGATGGCCCGAGGGTCGAGGACCACGCTCCCTTGACTTCATTGCATGATAGGGAGTGTGGCCATGCTCACATTTGCTTGAAAATTCCATGCCATACAGTGCTTGCCCTCTGCTGCTGTCAACTGCAGGATTCTGTAGGAAAAAATGGTCGGCCGGCCACCTACAGTGCCGACCGACCATCGGTGGCTGGCCGGTGGTACAACAGTTAACCGATGAGCCCATCCCCATGGCCGGTGGTGCTTTGAATTGGCCGGTGATATTTCGGAGTGATCAGGAATCAGTTCAGAGGTGCCCCAAGAATTTTCACAGTCCTTAGAGGAGCAGGGCAGTGTTAACAGAGGCAACAGTGCTATGGCAGTGAGTTTCTGGGCAAAGACGAGTCCAGCATGCATCATTCATGCATCCCGAGGTGGGGCTGTGGCCGCCTTCTTTCTGCATTTAATTTGTTAATTAATTAGAAATTTTGTAATAATTAATTTAGTATTATTTATTCGGACTGTAATATTTATTCGGACCCTCCGAGTGAGGACAATTGTGTAATAAGTGTGCGTGAGTGTGTGTATGTCTCCCAACCCCACGTCTTTCTTCCCTTTTATTTACTAGCTTTCGATGGTTAGTCTAGGGCATGTTTCAATTAGCATACAGTATGATAGCATGTTTGCATCCATTCATTCGTTTTGCATGCACCGGGCTCGGCGCATCATTCTAACTGCATTTGTACTTCAATTTCAAATTGAATACATGTTAGTTGTAGCATCTCATATGTCATTGTAGATTAACCAAGCCTATCTTAGTTGCATTTTGCATGTGTTGCATTAGCCATCTTAACATGAACTAGGATCATGCACATGATTACTAACTGGTTTCTATTTTGGCCTTGAGTACTAAGTAAGCTTTTATGCTTTAGCATCTCGCCTGAGTGTGAATGTTAACATGACAACATAATTACCATGAGGCTAGCTGCTTATGTGATATAACTGCTTGAGTGCCTGTGGATGGAGGTTGAATTACCTAAATTGGAATAATGCACTAAAACTGTGAGTTTTAAGCCCACTAGATAGTGGCAAAATCACCTTTTCTAAAGCCCACTTGAGGGTGGCAAAACCTGCATTTTAGCCTACTTGCGAGTAGCAAACCATTTTCAAAATAAACATGAAATGTTTTGTTCCAATTTAGGCGATTTGGTCTATACTTGTTTGCTGTGCGCATAACATAGTAATTCTAGGCTAATAACCGGAATAAGAGCATATAATGTTTTCAAAACAAGATATCATGGTTAGTAGAGGCTGATCTTCTATCGGGCGAGCAGGGGTGCTCATAGCTGACCTTCCCCAATCGTACCGAAGTTCCCGAGCCAAGGCAACTTTGGTGATGACGGACACATGTCCTTTGGCACCGAGTCAAGGTTTTCTAAATTCCCTCCAAAATAAAATATTTAGGTGGCGACTCTGTATCTGGCAAAGCAGTCCATGTTTGTCACTTCTTTTCTAAAAAAATCTATTTTTTTCTCAAAACGATTTGCCGAATTCGGACTCTTTGGTTCAGATTAAGAACCGTGACAATTCGAGAGTCCGAACTGTAGTGAGCCCAATATGAACAGAACGGGACTCACCCTCCCGAGGCGTTCGAGGACGTCTACACATTCCTGGAATCGATCCTTAGATTGTACAGCACCAGATCCCCCATGACCCTGAGGCTCGACCTGTCAAAAAGAAGCTTCGAAGAATACGCTCGGATTGGGCTTTGAAGATTAAGGAGGAGGTCACCGAGTAGATAGATACAGGGTTTTTTCTAGTATCTGAGTATCCAACTTGGTTGGCCAACATTGTTCCAATGCCAAAGAAAGATGGCAAAATTCGGGTGTGTGTAGATTTCAGAGATCTGAACAAAGCCAGTCCGAAGGACGACTTTCCTCTATCGCACATCGACGAGTTGGTGGACTTTATCGCAGGACATACGTTGTTCTCCTTTATGGATGGGTTTTCCGGGTATAACTAGATTTTGATGGCACCCGAGGATAGAGAGAGGACTGCCTTCACTATGCCGTGGGGAACCTACTGCTACAGAGTGATGTCGTTTGGTCTGAAAAATGCTGGAGCTACTTATTAACGGGCTGCAACCACGATCTTACACGACATGATCCACAAAGAGGTTGAGGTGTATGTGGATGACATGATTGTCAAGTCCAAGGAAAGAGAGGGCCATTACACCACCTTGAAGATATTCTTCCAACGAATCAAGGAATATTGGTTGAGGCTGAATCCATAGAAATGCACTTTTGGTGTCACAGTAGAAAAAATGCTGGGTTTCTTGATCACACAGAGGGGCATCGAGGTCGATCCTTCCAAAATCAAGGCCATTCTAGAAATGCCACCACCAAGGACTGAAAAGGAGGTGCGAGGCTTTCTGGGTAAAGTGCAATTCATTAGACCGCTTATTGCAAAATTAACCTTCACTTATGAACCACTGTTTGGTCTTGTGAAGAAGGGAAAGAAATTCCATTGGGATGACCTATGCCAGTTTGCTTTTGAGCAGATTAAGCAGTACCTCCAGAACTCGCATGTGTTGTCACCGCCAAAGCCGGGGAAGCCGTTGATTTTGTATTTGTTAGTAACAGACATGACAATGGGCTGCATGCTTGCGTAGGAATCTGAAGATAGAGTGGAGAAAGCCATCTATTACCTAAGCAAGAAGATGCTGGAATACGAGACCTGTTACACCCCGCTGGAAATGGCTTGCCTAGCCTTGGTATGGACTACCAGGAAGTTGAGGCACTACCTGTTAGTTCACTCCGTAATTCTGGTTTCGAGATTAGATCCCATCAAATATCTCTTCGAGAAACTTGCACTTACGGGTAGGCTAGCTCGTTGGTTCCTTCTTTTCTTCAAATTTGATTTGAAATATGTGACTCGCAAGTCTGTCAAGGGGAGAGTAGTAGCAGAGTTCCTAGCAGATCACCCAGTGGAAGGAGACGAAGCAGTAGAATACTTATTCTCAGATGAGGCTATTCTGCAGGTTGAGGAAGAGATTTGGACAATGTACTTTGACAGAGCGTCTAACCAGTATGGTTATGGGATAAGGGTGTTGCTGATAGCACCCGACAATTCCCATATACCTTTAGCCTTCAAACTTTGGTTCAAAGTATCCAACAATGAGGCAGAATACGAAGCGTGTATTGCTGGAATGGAAGCCGCCCTAGAACTAGGGGCAAAAAGGTTGAACGCCATTGGGAACTCGAACCTGGTCGTGTCTCAAGCAAAAAGAGACTGGAAGGTTAAGGAAGAAATGATGAA
>NW_021033350.1:0-39479 GCF_004153795.1 Camellia sinensis | reverse complement strand
TTCTCCTGCCCTCTTCGGTTCGCCTCTGCTCTCTTCTATACGTTCATCGCAAACCACCTGAAACCCACAAACATGACTCTGGCCATGATGCAACTCGCTTCTTTACCGTTGGCCGGAAACACCCTTCGATGCCCTATGTCAGCAAATAGGATCTAAAGAGGTTAAAAGCTCTGTTGATTTCAGGAGTCTATGAATGCTCAATTACCTGAATTAGGGCTTGGTATGAGCTTTTGTAAGTTCTGCATGGACACTAATGCTAATATAGACTCATAACCTCAACTTCTTAGAGTTCTGCCTCGGACACTATTCCTAAAGCATAAAATGTTTTTATCCTTTGACACTCCTCGACTGGCCAAGCCAAGTGAGATGGTACGAAGCTCCTTTGCACGGAGAAACCGGAACCTACTGCTTGTTCTACTACTAGTTTGGAAGTAAACAACGCAGCGTTCATTACATAGCTTTGCATGACGCACTATCATGCTGACATTTCACGGTCTTTTCTCCTGGCCTCCGGTTCAAATCCCTTTATCGGGCTGTGACCATCTTCCTTGTAGCTCCCGGTCAATCGGGCATTTGACCACATTCTTAAGTAGCTTAGTTCAATAACTCATTGGGTAGTTGCTAGTCCTAGTCAGACATCTTTGATCTCCCGACCTAGCCACTGCTTCGAACCTAGATAATGCGTATCTTGGCCCACTACATGGCCACGTCCCTTAAGACACTCTCTACAACTAGCTCTGGCTCCAATTGAACTACACAAATTACCCTCTCACATTGCCCCTCTTAATTCGCATCTGCACGCGTGCTATCATTGGATTATCTTTTACAGCCGAGCTAACTTACCCTCGCCTCTCCTGAGATAACCACATCACCGAGTCACCCCATCTCTAGAGCTGTCCTATAGAGGTATCTCCTACATTCACAGTTTACCAACCACTTTGATTTTCCAATGTCCTTTCTCAGACACTGTGGCTAGCTCTCGATTGCTGCCTTGTGCGCTTTACAGCCGTTATGCACTTGTCCAAAAGTTTGAACTGTCTCGTTTTTCTTATACCATTCTTCATATATCCCCATTTATCACATATATAGCCCTCTCCTCCCTATTCATCTTCTCAAAGAAAAAATTGCCCCAAAATCGAGCCCCCAACACAAATCCTCTTCTCACTTTGACAGCTCAAATCCAAGTATCTGTATTGCCAATGCCAGATCTCGTCATTACCCTTTTCATCATTCTCATCAATGGAATTTGAGAGATTCCAACTCAAATACTGTTGTAGGAGACTTCTGTACCAAACTCCTTTCTGTCTACATGTCTTCCACTTAAGACCGACTCTAATTCATATATATTCCTCTAACCTGTCTTGTGGTGCGACCTTTCTATTCGATTAAAACAACTTGTAAGTTGAGTCACACTTGCTCCTCATGTATACTAACCTACGCTAAATGATCCTCCATAGACTATCGCTGATAAATAAGAGCATAGTTATTTAGAAGGATAGAGATGTAGGATATTTGAACTAAAGTCTCAGATCTCTGATAACCCGTTAATCCCTATATTTTGTAGAATGAACATCCAAGCAAGCTGGAGTCCAAAACCATGTCAAAAACGTGATAACTTTTGGATCCAAATCAGCACTTATGGAAGTGATGTAAAAAAAATAATCTGCGAGACCCTTCATATGTACCGGCTGGATTAGTTAAACTGAGCATAAACATTATGAGCACCGGAGGCGAGTGCTAAAAACATTTGTTCTGCTGCTCATAACCTTGACCCTGAGCTAAAAAATTTTGCTATCAATCGGATCTTTGTATGGAACCAGATGTTGGGATGATGTGTCCTTACTCCTTGGGCCTTAGTCGAGCAAAAACCTTGTCCACTTTCTGTATCGTCGATAGCTAAGGAACTTTGCTCGAACTGAGGGTAGTTGGAACATGAGCTAAATACCTGGCTCTGCATCCTGCTGTTGATTGCATCTGAGCGACTACTTTATATTTAACTCTAATTCAAATTACACTACACCCAAAAATCTATTGTACGCATCACTAAGAACCAATTGTCTAAACCAATCCAGCTCCTCACCAGTCAAACTCCAATGACCTGAGCTAAAGATCACAAAAAGATTTGCACACTCTTCCTAATCTGGAGCAATCCCTTTACACGCTCAATTACCCCTCACTGCTCACTTATCACTCACCTCATGTGGTCTACAACCACTGTTGGTAGCTCACTAAACGATGATTATATTTTCCGATTCCCATGTCAGAACTCACACTAGTAGTTCTATCCACGCTACTGATCTTGCTATATGATTGCCAAGGCATGTGAGGCTTACGCCATTCTGCTATTCCGTAACGGGAATCTGACCATCAAAAATACAAACGCACAGACTATATCTTGAAGATATTGAGTGTTCTTGCACATAAGCCCGAGCAAACATCATAAATTAATACCCTTCAATGAACCAATCTCCATACGATTGGTGCAAGTATCGCTTTGCATGGTAGTCTTCTCCAAGCTCCATAGTCGAGAGTTTGTCATCCTAGACTACGTGTCACTAGAGAAGGCTTATTTCCACGACAAATGTGACCACTTTACATGTAGCCACCCAGGAGCCTGATCCGAGCCAATACCTGGTTTCAAGCGTCTTACAATATGATCTGATGTACACACTTTATACGCACGATACCTTTCATCAGAGTAAGCCAGCGTAGAACCTACTGTCTCCGTGGCTGTCCAGACCCCCGATAACTATGCTAGAGTTTCTATTCCGGAAGGCAAACAAGACTTGTTGCCCAATCCCACCGACTTACATCTCCACCAATTCACACCTATAGATGAATAAATGGTAGCCAAGCTAAATTGAGCTCGGCCTAGGCCCTCAATTTAGGCTTGGTCCGACATATTTCTAGTCATATGACCCAACCTCGGCCAGAACAGTACTGACGTACCACGAGCTTAGGGGTGCTATTACTTTCTAATAATCTAAAAACCTATGCCATTGAAAAGATCGTTTGAAAGCATACGCTGGACAAAGACTTGCTATAATTATGTACTTCCTCTAGGTTCCTCTGGTAACTATTGAGCGACTCAAAGAGCATAATGCCGAGCTTATTTATATCTGAGAGCCCCCTTAAATAAAGGCTTCATTCCGCCGACATCTCCTATGAGTATGCATGGGCTCTGGTTATTTATTATAATAAGCCCTTATGCTCAGCGCTCTATTGCCAATGCTGACAATTTTGCCAATGTTTTTCTTTGCAGATCCATTGAAATTTCTTGGACGTTGAGACTAATTCATTGCATATGTGCAAAGCGCATGATCATTTTTCCTCGTCGCACTCGAAATTGGTGTGAATATATAGTCCACCCGGTGGGACAAGAAAGCTCGGGATCTACTCAACTTGACGCGCGGACCACGATTACAATCAGCGAGCAAAAAAGTAAGGTCTCAGATTTCCCCCTCCTTGAGCTGTTCACAGACCAATCCTATTCTTTGCCTGAAATCACCCCCCTTATTTTCATACGTCCTGAGGAATGACAGTGTATTGGCCCTAGCAAGAGCAAAGGCGTGTTAGAGCTTTTGTGATACAGCCTGTCCGCAAAACTTCATGTAAGTGAGCCTGCGAGGTTGCCTCGATCAATCGCCAGCGGTCTCGATGTAGCCTCCACTTTCAGATATCAAGTCCCCAAGAAGTGATAGCGTACCTCGGCTTTGTCTGCTCCTAATGTTAAATCTAGACTCCTAATAATAAGAGCGGCCATTTCAAAATCTATCTTTGCTCCCAAGCACACTAAAGGGGCTTGCAAATGGTGTATACTTTAATCATGCCACGCTATTCCCTTGGTGCGAACGCCAGGAGCGCAACTAAAGAAATTTCACAAACTTTGGCTAAAACACCCACTGGGAGGATTAGCACGCTCAGACCCTAAACATGGTCAACCAATAAATCCCACTAATTCCCTCTCCCCTCACCCGTGTAAACGATCCGGTAATTGGCGTCACTCTGCCCTTGACCATCATAGAGAATCTCCAGTTATGATGACATCTTTGTGCAACAAAAATTTGATGTCACGATCGCCCCAGGAACTCATATTGTGAAAGGGAACCATTTCTAGTTTAGGTACCTTTTATTAGGCTGGTTCCGATCTACCAGGTCTACCTTCCCTCTGCCCGAACTATGAGGAAATAGGCAATCCAAGTATGCAAGATTAGATAATAGTTACCCAAAACTTATCCAGAACGTGCGAAGGCTATCAGGATTTTATGGCCACCAAGTGCACTAGTTTGAGGCGTGAGTGCTCTGAAATATGACTACACTTGTCTAATCCATCTCTCTGCTATTTTTTATCTCCAAATGTTTCTATTGCCTCGAAGCACTTCTTCCTCCATCATCTAGCTTCTTCTCACCGCTTCTAATCTCTTATTTTGCGATCTCTTACAGATATCAATATCCATATTGGTGCATCTATCTCTACAACATACTTCCAAACTGAGCTGACTCTTGAAGGATAAAAGACCTTCAGAGTTATGAGCCTGTAGCTGATGACAATAATAGCTTATAAGGATCTCATCAGTTAATATAGAACTTTAAGTGTATCATGCTAACTAGCCTTCGAGTAGATAAGCACCTTGCCAACGATACCCAGATACTATTCGTGCCAACAGTGAGTTTGTCTATCGTCCGTGACATATAACAGTCGCCCGTTCTTGCCTGTCGGTTAGGCCGAAACGAGGTACCGCGCAAGCAGCCATGTTAAACAGTTTTGGACACTTTCAATTGCTCATCTGTATCACTTAAGTCGTCATAATGTACAGTTGATGGATGTAAATTGTGAAATAGACTGTGGACCATTTCAGATTTGGTAATTTTATAGAAAATCCATTTTATTGCCAGAAAGTACTATCTTTGCCCAAAATATGGACTGTATAGAACATATCCAGTATGTTACTTAATTATTTTTGAAAATAATATGGTCCAAACACAAAATTGAATTGTTTCGATGTCGCCTCATTCAATTCAAAAACAAGGATGCATTGAGGGCTGCGGGAACCTCTACTATGTGTTGAGGAGCACGTGCTTATTAATATGAGTGAGCACTCCACTAAAATACCATCTGTGGAATCAATAACGTGAAGTCGATCCTCTCACTAAATACCAGATAGATTTGAGTTTTTAACCTTATAATGTTTTTAGCTATGTGTCTCAACTATCTATTTAATAGACTACCACTAATAATAGAGACTGTGGTAAGCTAATAATGGTAATTAAACTATGTCAATTCATTTTTGAAACAAGTTTGATTTTTCAGTGTACTTTTGAAAGGAATTTTTGTGGAAGACGTTCTACCACTATATACTCAAAAATAGCACACTGGCAAATTGAAAAATACATCTGAGAAATAACATTCTATCTCTAGCAAATATGGCGACACATATAACAGGTCATCCCACTGGACATTCAATATTAGTTATATCAGCAATAGTCCACATGCTAGGCATGCACCAAACCTAGTGCAGTAGTAGAACATAAAAGAACACCAACAACCACCTGGCATTAGCCTAAGTAGCAAAAAACCGCTACCAAATATTCTACCGGTATGTACCGGAGCGCGTCAAAGTAATGGTTCCGTTCTCAGTTGCATCTCCTCCTTGCGACACTCATTCACAAAACAGAACAGTTAGTAATAATAGACTATGCATACATAAGTATTGCAATAATCCTAAATTAGAAAAGTTCACAACATGAGATACAGATGTAAAGATCGCTACTTGTAATAACTTGCTGACATGTGAATTTCTCGAAGAACATGTAAGGGTAATGCAATATGTTAGATCACCATTAGCAATTGAGTTAAAAATCATAAAAAGTGCAAATCTTAAGTCTAAATCAAGATGCATGAAACAAGATGTCAAAGGCCATCACTGTTGCAACAAGACCTACAAATACTACGAATGATTATGAGCAAATAAGAAAACCAACGCTTACAAATAGAACAGATCAAAAATAAAATGATGGTGGCCCATTTCTAGATATTTATTTACAACTACTCTGAGACCAACTTTACATACCGAACTGAGAGCAGCAGAGGCAGAAAATTATCATACAGAATACCAGATACTAAGAGTTTGGAACATACTCATAACAAAAAACAATCTGTCAAACTATTACAAGTAATAAAACTAGAAGAAACTTCAATATTGACCTATGAATATCTCTAATCCTATTGAATTAACTTGTTTAGCTTGCTCTATCTCGCCGCCCGCTGCGTATCTGGGAAAATAATCAGTATTGAGACATCTCTTAGTTTCGTCATCCTTTTGCGTACCAAGGAGCACTAACAAAGAAACAACAAACCATGTGTGTGCCAAAAGTAAAGTGATGTAATATATAAATAAAATTATCCAATATAAACACTTTTAACAAAATAATTCACAAAAGTGTATCTCAGCGAATCCTTTTGTCTTTCTAGGCTCATCAATAATACAATGTTCCTCCTTATCTGCCCATACTTAGAATTATCATTGTATAGAGTATCTTGCGAGCAATCTCTAACTTCACCTAATCTGGTTGCTCTAAAGAAAATAAAAAAAGAAAAAGAAAAAACCACCCAGACTCTGTCTTGTAGAGCAGCTCCTATTACCTTTCTTTTTCTACGATGAATTACACTTTCACTCTTAAAAACAACACTGGCTTATAACAATAGCCTAGGTTTATTGAAGCTTTTTACTCGGTTAACCAAGAAAAAAAAGTTAAAAGTGCTATCCACCTTGCTGGAGACAATATCTTTGTGGTTTCCATGTTACCTGTCCCATAGATGGTAGTAGCACATCTGCTAGCATACCATAGTGAGAAAGGGCATATGACAGGAAAGCGCTTGTAGCCGATATGAATAATGATTGGAGATGCAGCATTATATTATTCTCTCTCTTTGTATATATCTTCTAGGCGGGCCACCAAATTTATAGAGCCCTAAAATTTAAGAGGTGAAGCATGAACTTCTCGTAGGCTTTTCTTTACACAGTTTTTGTTGCGGCTCATCCACCTATGCAGAGCTGTGTATCGAGCCAATAGGTAAATCATTTGTGATTACTTTGCGCCAAGAACGTTTTCCTCTTAACTATAATGTTGTAGTGAGTTATCCTTGTTGTGCTTTTGGCCTTCTATGTTGGTTTAACATAAGCGGCCATCATTATAGCGCCCCACCTTAAAACCTTCACAGAGGATGCGAATCTGTATGAAGTACCTTTGAGAAGCCCTCTCCTATGCAAATGGGTTGGTATGACTATTTGAATAGTGTGTCTCTCCATGTGTGTTTTATCCTTAGCCCAGATTAGCTAGTACTGTTGCATTTTACCAATTTAGCTTCCTCTCCATAAATTGCACTAATTTCTCTCTCCTTGCGGAATTGTTAAAAAATCGCCAATATATGATTTTTATCGAACTACAAAATGTAATAGTCAGATATAAATTGGAATCTAATAGAATATCGACTATGGAATTGCATTAAATTACTGAGAAAAATAAAAATAAATTGTCCACAATCCCGACTAACATAGGATCATATGACAATCTGAAAGCTTCTTAGGTTACAATCAAGTGCCGAAAATACTAGTTAATTGCAACAACTATAGCTAGCCCAACAACATCTGGCCCCACATTCAGTCTAACCAAACTTCTTCCTTGTACCCCCTTTTATGGAGGAAGGTTTAGATGTTTCGAGACATACCTCACCCCTCCATGTCCGACATTTTTTTTTCCAAAGGCTGTAGCGAGAAGTCTTGAGGTTTTTTTCCTCAAACCAATATTCTTGCGACTAAGGAAGGCTTGGTGGATGAATCGCTATTTTTTGTGCCCTGAGCGGCAAACGTGGGTATCTTAAAACTCCGCAATAATTCTTTTCTGTAACGCCCACAGTGAGTTAGATACCCCACAACATATACAACATCATTTTTGATGAACCCCAATTTACACATATACACACTAAAAACCTTACTCTTAGCCTATGTTGGATCATAACTTTGCGTTTAGAATTTGAAAATAAGGAATTTCTTTTTTCGATAAATCACTACCCAAAATCCGCTCTATGCGACATTTGAAACAACTTGCATCAAATATTGACATCTTTATCTTAAATAATCATTCGGTATTAAACCCTTTAGAGGGAACAAGTCTCCACGTTGTAAAAACAATAAAGATCAAAAAAGACAACATACGGCACCATGATAGGACACATTTTATTATCACTAGATACATGTTAGTGTATGTTATAAGTTGAGGCGGAGTACTTAACATCGGCGTGTATGTAAGGTCAGCTATGAGGATGAGGAGAGGGAGGAGAGGAAGTAGGTGGTGGATTAGTAGGAGAGACCTCAAACTCTTTCTGCGTTTAAAGGTTTGAGTCATTTATGCTCTCATTATGAATGCTCTCATAATTAGGTTCATTGTCTGAGGTATTTTGAACGTGTAGTAGAGGCATAGGGGCAAAAGATAGAAAAGAGATAAGTTCCAAAATAAATGCCACAGTATAGATTAGATGTGTATACGCTGAATGTCAATGGCCTATTTCGTGAGTATCTGCATCTGTCGGACATTTTATACTATCTTAGGGCATGTCTCTGTCTTCCCATTTTCATATTTTTGTTATTTAAGCATATGATAAAAAAACATAATAAATATATGAAGATAATCCGATTGTGCACCCCCTCTATAATTGTGATCTATTTTTTTACTGTTGAGTCCCCACGTTCTTATGAATAACATTTTCCCTGTAACCCCAGCTTTCCTTGCCTCCATTTCATACTCCCCTTTTCAAGGTTAACTCCTTTTTTTTCACAATTTTACTCCCCCTAACGTGAGCGTGACACAACCTCTTTATATATTACAAATAACATTAAACAAAAAAGGCCTATTATTTTTCCCCACATTTGGCATAAAAAAATTAGTCAGAATTTTGATTGTAATATTGAGAGGAATTAAAGGTGGCTCGAAGATGGCTAAAAAGAGTTGTTAAAGCCGGAGAGAGAGAGAGATGATGGTATCCTGGAGACAGAGTAGAGGAGAGACGTAGAGACTGAGTCCTACTCTATCCAGCCAAAAGATGAGATGGATTGATGATCATAGACTCTTAAAAACCCTCTGTAATGATCAAAACCTTTTGCAAGAGAAAGAAATAAAGTATATCTGACCGACTGAGAGTCTAGAGAGAAGAAGTGAGAGAGAGTTTTTGAGTAGAAAATTGATGCCTTTTTTTCTTGTGCGTGTAGAAAATATAAGGTAAATTGTGGCAGCTATTCCATATAAAGCTTCACAATCTTTTGTCAAGCTTGCCAAACCATTTGATATGCGTGCATAAGGAAGGATCTAACCATTAAATATGTTTGACTTGAACAACTTTTCACAAGATTGTAAATCCACGACCTGCTTAGGGGACTTTTTAGCAAACAATATATTGTTATTAGTCTTTATATATTCTACAAAGTCCGCTAAATGATGAATAAACCGGTCAAAGTGTTAAAAAAACTATAAATTACAATATTAAATAATAATAAAAAAAACTTCAAGGCGGCTTCAAATGGAAAAAAATAGAGCCAAAAATTAGGAACAGAGAAGGGAATTGGTAAAAATGTAATATTACTCTAAAAATTCATCTCTCATATTTGAAAGGTTCCAATTAAAGTTTGGTGAAACTTCAAAATATGACTGAATAAATATGGTTATATTCGATGATGATTATTTAAAACTAATAATGTCCACCCCAATTATTTGAGTCAAATCCCACCAATCGAGTTGCTAATTACCTAACCACATCCTCATACTATGCCCAAAGACACACCAAGGAAAGATACTTTAGTTTACGTGAGGTTACTGAAAAGAAATGAAACAAAATTATTACTTTCTCTTCCATTGAAAAAATGAATAACCAAATAAATCCATTCTCCCAACAACTGACAGCCTCCTTGCTATCCCCTATCAAACCTTAAATCCTCACCAGGTCCTAACGACTGAATGTGTTGGATGGCGACCATTACCCCAGAGTCCCCAGAGCTTGAAGGTTAAGTATATCAAAATTTATGATTAGGGCTTGAGCCGAAATTTGTCTAAAAAGAAATCTCTCCCCATGTAGGTATATCATTTATAACAAAGTAGTATAGATTGGTTTGATATGACATGGACATGATCATGTACATGCCTTCATGACAAAAAAACCCACTTGTTCCCTTTTTTTCAAGAGAAACAAGAGTGGATGTACCAATGGTTAAGAAAGAGTGACGTAACTAGTATGTCCCAGATAGTATGATAACCAGCATCTTTGACAGTCTGTGCGTAAAGTAAATAATGGAAATCATCCCGCATGGAGAAAAGAGTCTAAACCAAACATAACGTAATCTTAGTACGTAATATATAGATTCTTACATATTATGTAAAAGAACTCTCACATTTTGTCGACTGAACAAATATTAAGGCAGGGCGGTGGAGTATGCCTGATATATAACACAATGCCCTTCCACATTTTAGTGCCTAGCTACATTAACAGTAGATTCCAAGGCCTCCAGGGTGGACTACCCAAAACTGCCTTTTCTTTCCACATTTGTCCGGCTCGATACGGCAGGATCTACTTGGGATAGAAAACTTTCAAGAAGTGAATTTCCACCATTCTTCGGTAAGCCGGAGATCCCTTCATATTCATTTGCATTACTGGATTCTTATCTATCTGAAGCCCTATCCCATCATTAGAAATCCTCCCCACCTGGGGCTTCCCATATTTCTTCACTCCCCATAGAATATCTTTTCTCCTCAAAGCCAATTCTTTGTATTCATATCTATTTCCGGTTGCTTAACCTGTAGGATGAATTTTTTTTTTCTATGACTTCTGGCTCCTTTTGACTAGTTTTATCTCCGCATCTGGCCATCCACTCGTGTCTTTTGAGACTCTATGTTCCCGTAACTTCTGACCTTGGCTTCCACCAAAATAGGCATAACCATTAGTTGATGCATAGCTCTTTCCTCTCCTTAGTGAATTCTTGATCGTTCCGTTTGCTAAAGGCTATTTCTTCCCATTGGTACAAGATAACTTCTCTGTGGATTGCTTTCCATCTTGGACACCTCTGTGTCTCCGACCCCACTTCTGGATCTTTATATCCTTGTCTTCGCTTCGACCATACCCTTTTCCCTCTTTCCTGGCCAAATCAATTTTTTTTGTACCTGAATAAAAACAACAGAAAAAGTTAACCAGGTATTTTCTCCTTTCTGACCAAATAATGTCGTTGGCCTTTTTATCTTCTTTCTATGGATTCTGTTCCTCTTTGCTTCCTCTCGACTCATCCTGTAACCTCTTTTTTGAATCTAGGTTCCCGCCTGAACCTCAGGAAATAATTTGCTGCCTCTCCTAAGTGGTCCGGACTGACCTTAACTTTTCTTTCCTGTAATACTTCCTGTTTCCTGTTATATTCGGATCCGTCTGGCCCTTGAAGTATTCTCCCGCTCCTCAATCTTGAGTGCGGTGGATAAGCCAAATGCTGTCTTGTTATGCATGAACTTTGAGATCACTGCCTTCAAATGTAGCACATCTCTGCGGGGCTCGAATTCTTGGAACCCAAATTGACTGGGAAGACTATCGTGAAGAAAATTCTCATTGTGCGGAACGAACAGCAAACTATCTCTGAGATGACCTCAGGAAGGTGCACCAACACGCTATGGAGGATGTTTAAGCTTGGTTTTTAGCTTCCTTAAAAGATGTTTTTAAGCCTCTCCTTTATAAAAGGAGGGGCTGAACTTCCAATTTCAAAGGTTTGTTTCAATAGGATTCTGTTCCTAGAAGGCAAAGTACCAATACAAGTCCCTAGTCCCTCTATAAAAGTGCTCTCTTGTTTGACCACACTGACGTTCAACTATCACGAAAGAGAACCGAACTTCTTATATACATGGCTACATGTTATGAACATCGTAAATACGCCCATCTTGCAGTAAGTGAACCTGCTTGTAACGAACGCATTCACCATCCATTCAAGCAGTTCATTCAGGCTAGATCATTTGATCGCCAACGTAAGCGATTTAGAGTCACCATTCTTGGTCCAAGAAAAGTTGCTGAAGGGTGGCTCTGTGTACCAACGGATCTTGCGGTAGACGCCCAAGTAAAATTTCTGTCGCCGAATTGTCTTGTGACGTAAGGTTGTAAGTTGTTGAGACACTCTCCATGCGTAAATGCTACTAGCCTATAACATTTGCAATAAGTGCAATTTTTATTTCAGGGAGAGCGTTACTACAGTTGTCTCTGCAAAAATATAAGCGTGAGAAATTACTTGATTACTGATCTTCTATAAGCCATTGTTGTCTGTTATCAAGGACTTCTTTCTGTAGCTATTTTATTGAAAGGCGTTCTAATTAAATGCATTCTTATCTCCCCACATGCCATATGCCTTTCTATTATCGCTTTAATTGTTTGAAGCCTAATAACAGCGACTAAAATTTTGGAACCCATTAGGGCTAGGTATTGATGGCACTTTCAGCCCACATGTAAATCCAAGTGTAGTTATTTTATGTGGCTATAAAGATGTGTCATTTAATATTGAGCTTATGCCTATTGGAAGAAAAACACTCTATGTGAGTCTTCTGCAGAAGAGCAGAGAAAGGGCCACAGATGTAACCCCTACCTCACTCCGCTTATCTCTTTTTCTTTTAGTAGCATGTGGGATGTTCGATTCCCCAACAAGTGGGCTGCCAGTCCTCGACAAATTCATGTTTGTGGAATACTCACACTATTGCCAGTGCGCCTCAGACTTTTGGAGCTTTTGAAAAGGTCATGCGATTTCGCCTTTATGTGTATCTGGACCTTATTATTGCTCCCTTTGCTGGAAGATGATCTGCTCCTTTGTCCATATTTTAATGTCCTATTACCATTCAATCTGAGTACCATGGTGCGTTAGACCGTGGAATCTCCTTTATTTCCATGTATCGCATCACCGTTTCAACAAGTGCCCTTTATTATCTATGCGTGCTTCTTTGCTAAGAACTCCCAATTTGTGCATGCCGAAAGCCTCTTTCGTATTGGTGAGAAGAAGAAGAGATTATGTAGGCTGTACGATAGAAGAGCTTATCTAATCTGTCCAGAAGGCCGCAATTTCTCACTCTCCATATTCGATGGCTCTGTTTTGTTAATTCGTGTTAATTTAAGGTGTAATGGACGGCTTGTTGATGCAATTTAGTACAAATAGCCACCAAATTAGCTCCTGTTAGTCTCTCGGGCCATTTTCCTCTAGAAAGGTCTACAAGAGCTCAAATCCTATTTGGCCAATATGTTTTGATTGACTGAGTTTCCCCAGTGGTTATTTAGCATATTTTGGCCATGAAATACTTCCCTTTTTTTAGGCCTGGTTGGGTGAGCCCTCATTAATGCCCTTCATATTAAGTTGGTACGCCTGATTATGCTCGGTGATTATGGAAAATTAGAACTTGTACTCGGGCTTTCCACTAGCTTTCTTTGCAATGTTTTAACTATGACCGCACCGAACGGTTGATTTTGATATAAGGTATCTTGATAGTGATTACCCAATTACTAGTTTCACTGTAATATTGAGCTGAAGCCCCATATATATTTTGAGACTATTACCAAGTTAGAACACATCTTCACCCTTTCATTAACTAATTTTATTGAGAGTTCAGTTTGTATTGCTTGTACTCATGTCGACATTAGCAGTTCGTCCACACATCGGCGTCTCCATCTGCATCACGTTTCGAGGTCCATTATAACTTTAGCTTTGCGATTTATGAGATCACACTATAATCTCCCGATTGCATGGCTAACATAGGCGCCCATACTTTGAAAATTGGTTGTGTTGTCTACTTGTCTAGTTCGTAAGTGTTCATGTTTTTGAGCTTTTGCTTTCTCAACATAAGATAATTTAAGTTACAAATCCAACACCACTCTCCCAGAGCATATATCTAGAAAAGAACATCTGCTAATTTGGTTCGTCGCAATGACTTTTTCTTATCTCTTAATTTATGTCGGTTTTGATTATGTCTGGGATGTGTTCTGACCACCCATTTAAATTTGTTTTAACCCAGTTAACCGAAGTTGAATGCGACTCCAATTTTCTCAATGAGATCATTTCACCGCAATCACATCAATAAAAATGTAATGCGCAATCTATTCACTTTGTCCTACCCCACTGAGAGATATTGAGTACGTAAGCCTAAGAGCGAGCGTCGTGTGGTTTAGAGAGCTGGCGTGTTAAGCTCTATATGAAGTAGAGGCCATTCGATGCGTCTTGGGAAAAGAAAAGTAAGTAAACTCTTCTCTAATTGTTTTGCTTAATAAAAAAACCAGTAATGCAACTAGATTGTCCAAGAAGGGTGTGACCGAGCCATAAAACCACTAAGCCAATGTGGTGCGCCCATGTTTGCCAGTTTTCGGGGCATTTGTGTTGACTGTAGAGATGTTTCAAAGAGTGCCCTAACCTAAATACACTGATATGTGCTAATCTATCATAGCTGAAATAGACTAATAAAAAATATTGTGTTTATTTGCTTAATTTCTGGGAGGCTAGTTCCAAGTTTTCTCTTGAATGCAAAAATATGGCATTAAGTTAAGTGTAGTTTGATTTGTGCACTGCAATGTTAGATTTAGTAGTGTGCTTTCTTCTATAGCCTTAAATTTCCGGATCGCTTAATATTTGCAACGTGATTGTAGTTCAATCGTCCTCACTTTCCCCATCATAATCGCCCACTATGAAATGTGGGTAAGCATGATGCGACTATATAGAGAATATGCTCACACGATAGGTCAGCTCTGTGTAAAAGTCAAGTACCGCATGAATTGTGTAGGTAATGCTCGTCCAAAAAAATTCTAGCATCAAATGGCATAAGCCTGCAAAGTCGTATGCGTGGAACTTTCACTAGAAGGAAGACAGCATTGCGGCTCCCATGTCCAGATGATAATCACGTAGCTGATAAAAATCAAATTAGCTGTCATGTGTATGCGTGATAAATCAAAGTTCTGCTAAGGAATCGCCCATATATCTCTAAGGATGCCGATTAACTGCGTAGGGATTTGACAATGTGTTTCCTCTCTCCCGAACATTGTGAATCTAGACGCCATTTCAGTGTTGCAACGTTTCGTCTTCAGGAAGCTAATAAGCAGCTGTAATGCCCTACCCACACGCGACGGGAACGAAGTGAGCCCATTCACTGGTCTTTCCTGTTTACACGTGACGAAAGAACCGGAGAGCTTGAAGAGTGAAAAACGAGTAACGCTTGCTCTGCATATTCCTCAAGGATGCGAGTGAGGCCCAAGCCCGACAACCTCCCCGTCAGTGATAAACTAAGCGGAATAGAAATATGGAACAAGGGTCGCTTACAGGCTCCGTATAGACATATGTGTCAGTATGATTGGTAGATAATTCAGAGTTCTCACGCATAATCAAAGTCGGTAAAATATCCCGGAAGACATTTTTAACTTCACTCTCTGAGGTACTTGGGTTCGAAGTACAAGATGCCATCGAGATTGGAATCTTTAGTATGTACCTATGGAGCTGGAAACCGAAGCACGCAAACATCGAGGGATCTGGTGACGGACGTGACTAGAGAACTTAACGACGAGGGACGGGGTGAAAGTTGTGGAAGGGTCCATGACACAATATTTAGTGTTTGAAGAGAAGGCAGTTGCCGAATGAGTCCGTGCTCCTACTTTGTCCGTTTCTTAGCTTAATTTTGAGTTTATAATATCCTATCTTATAGTGTGATTATAGCCAAGGAGAGAGCGTAAGATCGCTCACGAAGTAGTTTGTAGGATGTCCACCAGAAAAGTGAGTGGGCAGATCATCAGGCGTGCGATTCAGAAATAGGGTTGTCCATGGAGGAATTGCTGGCTGACTCTTTATGTTCCGGACCTAAGGGTTATTCTTGCTATATTGAAACGAGCTAGTCCCTTGAATGCCAAATGTTTTTTCGGTATCCCACCACAAACGCGGTCGTCCCGGCAGAAATGATTTCCCAAAAGCCATAGCCTGCGTACATGATCTTGAGGGCCCAAAAACCTTCCGGCTAAAAATTTAAATCCCCGAGATGAGTTGGAGCGAGTCTCTACCAACAACCCGTTCAACTGCAGGGGAGTTGTAGTCCTTAACCCTGTAGCGGGCCTTGTGCAACTTATCCCGCCGAATTAGGAAATGCTTCAGACTCTGTAGAGTAATCCACACGTGAGCCCTGCATCAGGCAAACGACGAGTCAGCAACAAAGAAAATTGAAAATTATGTCCAATGTTTTCAACTTGCATTCATTGGTTTCTCTCCTGAATCCTAGTGTGACCTAACCGTCTCCTGTCTAAAATCCTATAAATATATATGCGACCCTTCCGATCACCTCACACCCAGAAATAGCTCTAAGCTTTGTAGTATCTTGAAGCCTCCAAAGTAAACAATTCAATGTGTATAGTTATGGATTGAGCTACTACATTACTCCTCAATGTTGAGTTACTAGTTATAAGTAAGTTATTTTTAGAGATAGTTTTGTGTGGATAAATTGGAATTCATAGTGCTCTAGTGGAGAAATATTTTAAAGCTGTTATAGCACTTTGAATATCGCGAACGTAATTTCTTTAGATTTTTTGATTCGTGAGCGTCTGATTGAGCTTGAAAACTACCGCAAGCCACCTGCGTGACAAGTGTCAATAAATTCTTGTTATAAAAATGATAGTGTTGTCTGAGGGTGTTGTGTATTGGTATTGTTACATGTGAAATCGAAGCGGGTTATTACTACTCATTTAGTTGAAGTTTGAAAGGCTCTTATAATGATAAGGTTTAAATTGAGAGCAATAAGGACATGCGTCTGTCAAATCTTGCATCATAAATAAATGTTGAAGAGAAAAGGATGAGATAAATGTCACTCCCAACTTTTATGGCAAAATGTGTAACGCTTGTCACTTATATTCTAATATTCAAAGAGATCATAACACAAAAGCGGATACTGGATATTTAAGTCAAATTGGATGCGATAAATTGAAGGGAAAACTAATACACTCCAGATGGAGCGATAAGGCTAATACTTTTCTCCATTCATTTATATAAAGGGATATCAATGATTAACCAGAACACTTGTTAATGTGTATTAACACGAGTGCCCAGTCTAACCATTATCCTACTTCCATTTTAGCCATTGGTAATCCTCTAAGGGCCCTTAGTTGTAGACCAGACACTTAACTAACTGAATTGTTATACATCCATCATTCCTGATTACGAGTCATAATACTTAGTAAGTATTGTAGCCAATTTCCACCATGTTCAATTATATTATAGATAAATAGAATACCTGAAAGATATTATAACCCTCCCTAATATACTATGTCAGGTATGAAAGTTCGTGTCCATCTTTCCAAGATTGTCTTGCAATGCAAAACCATCCCCTGTATGCCCATACTGAAGAGCAAGTTTGCTTACTTGTATAGTTAGGAAGTCATGGGAATCTCCCGTGGCAATTCACGTAAAGTCACAGCCTATGACCATTTTTGCTTGAAATGTACCTATCAGCTTAAAGTAACTGTATTATTAGCCCCAAGTGTCCGCTCTGCGAAAATCCGAAGATAGGAGTGGTCTTAGTGCGGAAACTGTCTCTACAAATAGGCAATTGAGTGAATAATGCACTATTGTTAACCGACAAAATAGCAAAGAGTTTTAAAATATCTGCAAAATATAATTTTGACAAAATAAATAACCGAGTGCAATAAGAAATGCACACTGTAGTAAGTGAGCACTATGGTTCAAATATTAGACATATAGCTCTGAAGATGGAAATATAATTGCGCAGCATGAACTGTAGAAGCGTTTTGTTAAAGAGACAAATCCCTCTATAAAGTAGTCTATTCTAGGCCGAAATCAATAAAACAGAATTATTCTAAGAAACCACCAAAAATTCCAAGATGCCGAAGAGATAAATGAAAAGCCAGTAAGGATGAGACGAAGATAATTCTCTACAATTCTTATGTGTTAGCTAGTTCCTGCCGCAATTGCCCGAGTGCACCAACTCATGAGTCAGGAAGTAAACTGAACAAGCTACAAATGATTTGAAATGAAAATCTTGAAATCTACAACGTTTCTGCAAAAAGCCTGTTTCATCATAGCTCACTAACTTAACCACTTAAGGCAGGTTAGTAAACATTGCACAATTTCCTTAATAGTTTTAAAAGCTAAACAATCAATAACTTTTGGAAATGTTTGATAAAGTGTCCATCTTAAAAGCCGTAATCAGAGTCATGGGTTGGAAAATGGTACTCTTGTAATGTCATTAAGTGAATGTGTTTTTGCGGCACCTATCCACACATAAAGATAAAATCAGTGAGTTGAGTGGCGTAAGTCTAAATACTGTAGAGCTAATTAAGATCTACGTAGTGAAGAATGATTTTCAATTATAGCTATTAATGATTGCATCGGAAGTATGGAATTATAAAAGATAAAGAAGCAGTAGCGGAATTCCTAAAGGTTAAGCATTCTCCAGTGCGTATATTGATGCATTCTCTCTCTCTCTCCTCTCTGCCTCGTCATCTGCCTCTCCTCACACCCGTCAGTGTTGGGTGCCCTACGGTTACTCTAGAATTACACAAATCTCCCAATTCGTATCCTAAAGTTTCTGAGGTCACGAGAAAGATGACCTGTACAAAGGACAATCTTATCATTTCAATGATGATGGTGTACATACCTATCTGAGCTAGGAACATCTGTCGTGCCCCCGTGGTAACAAGCAGCACACGTCCAAAGTTCTATGCCAACATCGCGATGTTGCGTTCTACAATTTTCTCAGCCCAAAAAGAAAACGAATACTTTTCCTAATCCTTGTGAAGGCCAAAGATGCGTCCAGACCTCCCCACCGGAGCTTTGTATCTGGCAAAGCCAGTCCATGTTGGCACTTCTTTTCAAAAAAATCTCGTTTTCAAAAAAACGATTTCCGGAAAATTTGGACTCTTTTATATCGATCGATTCCTATATATCCGGTCATGACAGTATTAGCACCACTACTGGTGCCGAGCATGAAATTGAGACTAACTAGGACCGGTGAGACTATCTTATGGAAGTAATCTGCGGGAGACCTGTAATGTACATGAAATGGTCCCCATGAATGAGGTCAGTACCGGGCTCCATACAACCTGAAGAAGCAGAAAAACTCTCTCGAAAATCAACAAAATATAATCAAGGTGAAATATGTGATTCCATAAATCCCGTAACAGTTGCATATACACAATACCTCTACCAAAAGTCAAAATTCTTCCCTCTATATACAGATTCATAATATCAATTCCACAACAAAAATGGACAATAAAGATATTGAAGCATTAATCTCAGTGCAAGATAAGTAAAACTCCACGAAAGTCCCAGGTTTTAAACACAAATAAGTGAGATATAAAGTCCTGAAGTGGCAAAAGTGCAGATTGTGTTTACTTGGTGTGAAGTCTGAATACTGATATGTCACATGTGTTTTTATAAATATCGTCCTGCATCTTGAATGAGCCAAATTGAGCTTCCATTCCTAACGCAATAAGTAAACCTCAAAAACCAAGATAACCAGGTTCAATATGAGACTATCCTTGATATAAAAATCTTACCGAATCATACCAGATATGCGCCCATTGTTAATCGAACATATTACCGATCTCAGACCTCAGAGCGTTAGAGATCAAGCGAGGATCTTTTAGTGTCTTTGGACACCGTTACAATGAGCAACATAACCCTCGCTAATGCGTCAGAACGCACATCAGGCTCTCGCATCGTGATATCGTAACTGATGAAAGCGCAAATATGAGAGCCTAGCTGAGCTTGAGACAAAGTAGAGAAGTTTGTGTAAGATACCAAGGCAAGCCACCAATAGAGGATTTATAACGTCGAAATTACCGGGCCACCACTAGTGAGAAGTCCCCACAAACCTTTTCTACTGACGATTGCCAAAAATTGTTCGGTGTGAGAAAGTGAACTAGTCGACGAAATTTATTAGCCTCCAATGGCGTACAGTAACCCCTAGGCATTGCTACTCCGGCCCGTATTGAATCTAGACCTTAATACACCTGTTTTGCATCAGATTCATCAAAACAGACTTCAACCTAACCAGTAACGATTGTCAACAAAGGACATCCGCAAATTTACATTTGCGCCCAATGGTGTATTGTTACATTATCTTCTGCCTCAAGCAAGGACTTGACTAGTGCTCTTTTTGCAACCTAACATCTGTTATGTTTTAGACTTAGTAAATAAAACCTACACGTGCTAATTGCATAGAGTCTGCCAAGAAGGCAAATATTAACTCCATCCGTAACATCAAACAAAGATTAATCCAATACAGACCTCAACAATAGTAGCATTGAATATTCCACGAGTCAGTAGAAAATAATATGTGATTTATATGAGATTAGAATTTAATTTAAAATTTGATTTATGGTGACTATGAATTAAAATGGTTTGAGACTTAAATAAAATAGTACATAGTAATTAAATATATTCATTGAAATATTAATTAACATGACTTTATCGCATCTATGGACTATAGAGGTCGTGATGAAATGAAAATAGTGATCAACTTAAATCTGAACGCGTGATATTAGATCAACGCTTAGAAAGTCATATCCTCGTGATTACGACCATAGGTTCTTGAAGAACCGATATTAAAGTTAGTAAGGAGCGAAAAAGATTGAGGAAGAAAAACCAAAAGTTTGAAGTTCCAATCCTAAGAAAAATTTATTTGGGCCATGAAGAAATTGAAAAGGCTTAGAAGAAACTTCGAACACAAACACCTTGTGTAATATAGGCAAACTAAGCGTGTGATAGACGAATGTCCATAAAAGATAAATGGCGTATGTCATCTCGATCTAGAATCATTAGATGATAGAATATTAGAATTCGCGTCAGTCCTTGCCCTAGAATTCCAAATGGTTGAAACTGAACATGGGCTTAATTTAAAAGGTCTTAGAAAACTTAGAGTTAACAAAAAATGCGCGTTTTATTGAGAGTCAAATCCATGGCATTGCATGCATAAAATTTCCCATGCCTTTGAAAGTTGAAATGAACAGTATTGTGCAAAAAGTGTTCATAGCTCACAACGCATATATATACAGCTTTGAAAAATTTCTAGCATCTCTAAGGGCTTTAACAAATAAATAGATCATATGGTGCGACTTCATACTTGGTACCATCAAATAGTTAATCTCTAGCTTAGTATTAGTTATGTATCGTTCTAAGGAAGTGAGAGGTTCGAGACACACTTCAAATAAGGGTATTCGTATGCTGATGCCATTGAGTGGGAGTATGTGTGTTTAATTGAGGCAATTTGCATTACATGTTTATTGTTAAGTTGCATGTTTGGATTTTGCAACAAATTGGGTTGCTCTCTGTGTCCCTCGGATGACTTCTTGAATTTAATCATATAATTTAAAAAACATGGTGTTAAAGAAATAGTATTTATTGAAGGTGTAGAGAAGAGTTATTGTGAATAATGTCTTCCTTCATGATTTATAGTAAATTGTGTGGGCCGCAGAAAAAATGAGTTTTTATTAGGTCTTTAAAATGGCTATCTTGTTAAGTACGATGCTGCGCGGCTCAATTCATATTGGAATTTTTTTCGCAGAAATATTCGTACCCCAATGGGTCAATATGGAAGGTACAACAAGCCACCCTATGTTACCCCAAGCCTTTGTGTGCAAAGATTAATGCACTAATTAGAGTGTGTAAATAGCCCCATGATTATTTTTCCAAGAACTTCGCCAACTCTCTACCACAAAAGCTCCGAGACTGGGCCATTAAATAGGAAAGATATGTACCACAGCGAGCCCCAGATACCGACGGTGAAACTATGCGGAACAATCAAGCCTTTTTGAGAAGCTTTTTATTATTATAAACCCACAATCCATCTAAATTTTTGCTAGTGACATTCCAAGCTACAAAGCGCCTTCCTCCCGGCCAGAGAGTGCTCCTTGCGAGTGACTCAGCCTTTCGCATCCCACTCAGTACTGGTCGTGCGATGTGACAGATTGATGCTCCTTATCTGATCGGGGTGCCATTCACAGCTGCAACGCCGGAGTGATGCTTCACTAGGGGGCGCCAGAAAGCTTTCCGATGCCAGGCCACCCGCATCAATACATATGAGATCATTTCACTCGAGAACCGCACATTTGTTCTCATAATAGTTCAATGACAAAATACAACCCAGCCTTTTTACCGATAAGAAGAGGAGAAAATGTCCACCTCATGTCATGTACCTACAACATTCGCTCCACTGCAATGCAGGTTCAGCTTCATTGTCTGCCATGTCCGACGCCAACAATCGAGAACCCGGATGCGAGCAACAAGCCAACTAGCCTCGAGCGTGGAACCGTTTAACTCTTCACCAGACATATAAAAATCAGAAAAAGTTGCTAATCCAGGTTTTGTCCCTATATGGTGAGCGAACTACTCTATTGAGCACTAGAGAACATGGCCATGCATTAATTCCATACTCAAAGCGCATTCCATACATATGCCATAATTTAAGGACCTCTCTCTCTTCCTTCCCATAACATTGCGCTCCGTGAATTGTAATGTGAATATGTAAGAGAATCTATCAAACTAATATGAACGCCATCCGAACACTGCAATATAGTTCTCTAGTGTTCATTGTGTCTACACATAATACACCTGAAATTAGACTTTGATATAGAAAACCGATATTAGTATCCAGATGAGTGTTGTGTTGGAATTTCGTTCCGTGTGAGTGGAATTAAAGTGTATAAGGTGTCTAGCGAGTGAGCATCACACCATCGATTGATAACATTTGTCTTTATTACTAGAGTCTCCTTTTACTCGCTTTTCTGTCCGTGTATCCAGGAACATAATGTGAAGTACATCGGAAAACTCTTGTGTAAATAAAGTTGAGTGTTGGAACCTAAGTGTATATTTCTGTTGGATATGGTGTTGAATGCTGCTTTTCATGAAATAGCCAAATACCTATGGCGCATTCTGTGAACTAGGTGAGTACTCGATGCTGAAGCTGAATAGTGCGAACTTATCCGCAGAAATATAATAAGTTTCTTCAAGCAGCAGACACGTATGAATGTGCACGTGGGACACTGCAGTCATGCGAACCCAGGGGATTTCTGCCAGGAAGGAGGCTTTTTGGGTGTTGCAAATAACAGGAATGTATATAAAAAGCTTCTCAAAGGCTTGATGTTCAGGTTCTCTCTGCTAATCTATTTAATGCGCTTTTTGGTAGGAGTGGAAAACATAATATTAAACTAATTTGTTTCTTGCACAAGTGATACATAGGTGTTTTTGACCTTGCCATATTGACCCATTAGTCCAAAACAAATAGGGCTAAAAGTAGCCAAAAAGCCAAAAAATGACTACAAAAAGTCAACTCTCTCTCTATTTCTTACAATTCTTTTTGTAAAAAGCCCGAAAAGCTAAACAAAACATAGCCAATTCCCAAAACAACCCCTAGTCAGCATCAATCTATGTTGTTCAAAGCACAAATAACCATGAGTACTTAAGCATATCTTTTTTTAAGCCCTTGACTGATTTCAGTGTTAATGTGTCCTTCCTTCTACCACTGTTCATGGATTTTTGTTATCCCAGGCCATGTCAGGAAGATACTGTGAGAATATCACATGTTCTGTTCAGCGAAAAGCAATTAATCAGTTCAACTTGCTGTAAGTTGGTGCGTATGCCTTTTTCTTCATGCCCATAATTCTATTTGTCCATTCCTAATTATTTTCTTGCTTGTCACGGATATATGAATCTTCCATACCCAATTGTCATTCAATTTCCATGGTGTATTTTTGTGCTTATTTTACCTGTTCTGCAACCTATGTATATCCTTCACCGCGTAATTCTGTTTGTGCGCGTTGTAATTTTTTTTGATTTAGTGACTTAATATTTTGCTTCTTGCAACATGTAGAGTTCTACTGCGGTGAAACAGCCATCAGTCTTGTTTGAGTGCCGGGGAGAATGATGTTGTGCCTCGTTGAGTCTGTTTTGGATGACTGCAAAACATGAGTATATTGACAAGCCGGAGTACATGCCCCTAAGATTTACCATTGAAACAAACGTGTGTATCTCCCACCACTCCAAGAGTTGAAGACTCACATGGTCCCGCGTTTTAGCGTAACTCGTAGGTCTGCTGCCATATCTCTGACCCCGCTGCAAAATTCTCGGTGACTAGTCTGTGGTTTGGAAACTACTTCAGTTCACTGGACCTATTGCGCTGTCTGCGTGCATTATTGGGTTGTACTTTCATGATTAAAAGCATCCTGTTATTCCGAGCGTTGAATGATAATATGTTGCTCCATAGTTATATGACTAACATCTTAATCGGTTTAATCACTGAAATTACATTCTGTTTGTCCGATTATCCTTTTGCTAGAGATGGCGAGCCGCATAACATATTCAAAAATAATGCAAAATACCTATAAATAAGAGGATTCGAATGGTTAGTCCACTTCAACACCATATTACCTATACACAAAGTGCATGCTTGATTACATCTGCACGAGAAAATGCCAAACTTTCTTTGCTGAATGTCTGATGAAAGATGCGTGAATGCCCATATACAATGAATGCCAGAAATAGTGCGAGTGTGCTTCGATTTTGTTTTTCGAGACTATTATAATTCGTACTCTCTTGACCGTAAACTGGCCTACCTTAATAGTAAGCATAATGTCTGCTAATTCCCAACCGTATCAGATATTCCTATGTGTCTATTCAAATCATCCACTGATATACTTTGTTAAATGGTATAAAAAGCTCCGGTGGGAGTAGCGTTAATGTTGGCTTTCCTAACAATCGATGTGAAGAAAATGTATGCGTGTCTTTATATAAGTACTGACAATCGTGTCTGTGTATGCTCGAGATTTTTAAGGATGTTGATTCAATGCTGCGCGGCGAGCAAATCTCGCTCATAGAATGTAGCTGGACATCAATTCATGTAATCAGTAAAACCCCTTTATCTCTTGCTTAATTAACATCTTCATTTGAGCCCCAATTCGCTCAACAGAATTTTATATCTTTACTTAGACACTTTTGCATATATAAATAGAGTCTGAAGAGCCTCTTCAATATGCCGAACCTAGCCCCAAGAGGTGATGAGACGATGAAGGACGCCAGAGGTGTAGCGGTGCCCGCTTCCCTGTTTTGTTTTTGTCCAGCTGTGGTGCGGGCCTGCCCGGGAAGGGGGGGGGGGGGGGGTGGGGGGGGGGGGTGAGAGAAGAGAGAGAGAGAATGCATCATATAGACTGATGACTCTTTGCCACCTATGTTATTTTTCCCATGCACAAATCAATGTCACTAAGACAAAAATAAGTCACACGAGACTCAACGTTAACGACCACTTAAAATCTTCTAGTGGCGTCGTAATTATAAGAATATTTATTCAATGCTCCTAGTTATTTAAGTGGCTAATTTGTCCCATTCCTACCAGTAATTGGTACTTCAATGGTTCTTGAAAGTTTCCATAGTGCTGAACAACATTACCCTTGTAATAATTGCTCAATAGGAAGGCCAAAGCTGTTATATATAATACTTAAATATAATAAGAGTTATATAGAATGAGTCAGATTGTCCAGTAACCTCGTCCCTAATTGAATAGCTGTATAATTTATCGAGAGGCTCATGATGAGAATGTCTAATACGATGAAAGTTTGGTTTTGCGCAGCCATAAACGTTGTATAATTAATGCCCTAGATTAAAATCAGTTCATATCAAAATGAGAGGCACTTTGTTATCGTGTGTTTACATTCCTTAACCTCCTGATCTCAAACTGGAGTTGCGCCGTGATTGTTACCGACGCAAAACCTAGTCCGTAAGAACAAAAGAAGTGCTTTCGGTTTTTATGGCCTCGAGTTTTCGTATGATTCTAAGAATGAGTGTGACTGTTCTCTTGGATTATTAGTTCTGTAAAAAGCAATTATTTTTCAATTTATGGTAAAGTATGGATTTGTCTACAAGCTTTGCGGAATTTCTGCTTGTATAATGATCTCCCTTGGAAAAGTGTCGATTGTGTATATGTTTTTTCTCTATTGCTAGTTTTGAAATATTTTAATTGCTTCTTCAATTTGTTTCACATCTAGTAGATCGCAAGCCCTCCTTGCGTGTCGCAGCACTGCATAATCAATGTTGGTTTCTCGATGTGCTCTGTCGATGCAGCTTACCAGGGAACACACCATCAAATAGCCTTATCTTTTCGGTCTAATTTTGCACTCTAAGAGTACTTTATTGAATTACATTAAGAAGATCTACCATCGAATCTGTACTTTTATAGATAAATCCGATGATGATTAATTACATTAAATATATATATACCTTTATTATTAGAATTATAGTACTCTAAATGATGTTAGAACGTGATAATTAATTCCTTCATTGGTAATACCCACCATAGCCAAATGTTCTTTCTTAAATGGTTCCCATCACATTAGAGTTCACATATTATTTAAATAAATTCTGTGTGTTTTAATACCCAATAAGAATAATCTTTGATCACTTTTTGAATTGTGCCTCTATAATTATATATATAGAAAGAAATTAGCCCCCTTTATTTAAGCCATCCCCATATCTGGAGTGAAGTACCCCTTTCGTTTCTTCTTACCGAATTTAGTTACCGCTATACGTATTTTAAACTTTAATACATTAATAATAGCACCAAGTAATATCGCGTGTTTGTTATTTTTTCATTTGAAATAATAGTTATAATTTCCTATCTGAAAATGTATTAATTGTGAGCGTAAGCGTTATAAACGACATTTATTTGTTGCAACAATGAAAAAATAGCCTAAATTAGAGTAACGGTGACGTAGACATTTATTCTTCAATTACAACTTAATCTTCTTGTTCATTTGTATAAGGTAAGATTTATACTGCTATGGTAATCTCTAGCACATGTTGCTAGTTAAATTCTGAGATAGCTCTCGCCTAATGATAAGACTACTCCTGTACACTTATTACTCATCTTATAACAAAACTATCCAACATTAGTCAGAATACGTGTATCGAAATACTAATTTACCCTTTTTTTTTTCGCAATTGAGCGTATTGGTTGCTAGATTGCTATTTGCTCTCATTAAATCTGCTATACCGGCTAATATATCCAAAGTATAATCAGTTAGATTTTGTAGTTTCGGTAAACGTTTTTCTTCATGCTATAGACGATCAAGATACAATTTACCACAAATCTGCCTAACATATTCCCTTCATATCCAATTTGTATGTCTCAACGTTGATGAACATCCTAATCGTATTTGTGGATGAATACGTCATTCGCCCAGGTTATAATTGTTAATATAACCTTCACAATCGTGACTACCAAGTTATCGCACATCTGTTGAGTCTTACGTGTAATCCTATAAACAAGGGCAGATTATAATCATAATATAAATAGAAATTATGCATATGTGAACAGTGGTTAAGCTCACCAACCATAGAAGTTTTGAAGAAGACCCAGAAACCAATTAACGAAGCCCTGATAGTTGTGTGGAAGTTACATATATGATCTTGTAGTGATTTCATACCTTTCTGTGTTTCCGAGATCTGAAGAGAAGTTGAGATATACGTGAAGTGTCTGAGAACGTTCATTACCAATTGAGCACGGTATAGTATTGTCCTAACTTCGAGAGTGAGGTTCTTGGTTAGACATCCAACTCAGGTTACTTCATTTTAAAATGTGTAATTTGTAAGGTGTTGAAATTGCGCACCTAGTCAAATTAGAAAAGCTGGCTTATGACATATTAGTTGACTAGCTCGTTATTCATATACCAAGAAATTTTAAATATTCCTTACGAACCAATTATATATGAGTATCGAAATGCGCGACATGATAATTTCGTCGCATGACAAGCACCCTATTAGAAATCGAGCTCTTATTGAAAGATTCTGCCATCCTTATCAATCTTTACGACAACATTCATTACGTGGATAAGATTTACATCCACTCATCTATACGCAAGATGGACCATTGTTGATATATAATCATTGTCATGAGTATAATTTGAGAGCCTAAGAAACTAGAATAAATTACCATTGGACCGTGCGACAATCATTCCTTCACCCACTAGTTTATAATTGCGCTCTCCAAACACCCTAGCGTGTGAAGTTGCCATCCTATATCTACTCATGGTGTGCTATTCGCTAGCTTCAAATGAATCTCTAGGTTAAATAATTTACTCATACCAATATCTGTCTCACTGTGATCCTCTCATTAGAGATGTGTAAGTATATGCGATTAAAAATCCTATCTATCTCATAGTCATCAACGATCGTGCGTCCATCAATATATCCCACCATGTATTCTATTGGTTATACCCCTGTTCTTTTCCAGTTTCACTTAGCCACAAAGCCATCTACTTGCTGCAAATGCTTGAGATCAACTGTAGCCCATACCCAGCGTCCCGTGTGATAACATTCACTTCACTACTCACAAAAGAATCGCCATTAACAATGAGCCCATATATTATCGTCGATGTGTGGCGACTAATAGAGCACAATATTTACAGCCACGAGGAGCACCGACCCACCTAGCCCTGTAATTATTTGGGAGAAGTGAAGTCTCATTCACCTCCAGAACTTCCAGACAAAAGTGTGCATTCTTCGAGTACGTAACACTTTGCTCAAATCAATGTGAATGTTCACAACGTAATAGAGTAATCTCCGTCTTCTAACGCGTTCCCGTCTGGACTTACGGGTAAGTAAGGTAGAACCCGATTCCTTGTCAGTCATGCTGTTGAAAATGTGAATGCAGGCATATGTGTATATTTTGCCCAGCCAACATACTAGTGAGAGAGAGAGCTATGATTTGGAGCAAGTACTATTATACTACATTATCCGCACCGAGCCTTATATACGAATTATCTAGTTTCTGAGATTGCTACTAATTTCCTTATATGAAGATGATGGGGAAGAATTTTCCTATTAAATGAGGGCCAATAAATCAAAAGAATAATAATAGTCTAGAAATATTAAGTAGAAAACTACTTAGAAAGAGCAGTTCCAATAATGGTTACACTTGCTATTTTCAGATTAGATATATATCATATATTGTGGAATCTGAATGATTCCTTCCAACCATAGGTTGTGCAAAATACAAACACCGAAATATATAGTTGTTACTATCAGCCAATATGTGATGCCATCGCGAGAGTGAATTGGCATTATCAGTACCACCTCTTTATTCTTTCATTTATCTTTCTTAACCCTATTTGAAGGAAGACACAGCCCGACATATTATAGTGGTTTTCCGCAACATATAGAAACAATATTTAATAATCGACTGTTATAAGCTTTGTAAATATCTTCCGCCTGTACTATTTAAATATACAATAGGAACCTCATCTAAATATTAATTGACCGCCTTATGCAAGATGAAATTACAAGGATTTTGTTGGTTTTTAACAAATTAATAATGTATCCCATTTATATTATGGAGACCAAATCAATATGTGTTTCGAGAGAATGAGACCATAAAACAAAAGTTAGGATAATTGAACATCTCTAAATCCATATTATAACACTTTGCTGCAAAACAACTAATACGTTGTTTGCGTGAGTAAGTTTGGTGTGATTCCTGTGTTTCAGTTCTATGAAATTGAATTCTTTTGAAAGCAATAAGCTAAAACAATGGGTATTATATGCAAAACGTAAGGAAAGAAACAACAAAACAAATGGGCACCAATTAAATGAAGTATAGTCTCATATCAGAAATGGTTCCAATTTTTATTTTTGGAGATTAGTATAACAGCCGTGTTTTAAATTTGTGATTTTGCCTTTTGTGAGTGGACGGCTGTGATCGTTCGACTAGTGAATTAAGTAAATATACCTGTTATATCCACTAATGTTACATTTTACCACCCTCAAAACCAATAAGGCTGATGTGCGTTCTAAATACTTATAATAATGATCATATTTTGCATTAATTCCAGGTATAAATCTTATATTATTTCCTCATCTCAATTCAATTTATCAAATAATCAGACTCCCTTGCTATTTCTTTTCCTATAAAATATGCCCCTAATTAAAACCTCATCGAATTCACAACGGTACGACATAATAAAATCACCGAGCAAAGAAGTACCAACATATAATTCCCTAAATAGCAATATGAATACATGGAATAAGATTACAATACAAAGATACTGGTTGAATATTCAGGAGAGAGCAAATTTCAGCTCACAATCCCTATGACAATCAAGCAGAAGCCATGACATCCTGACACACCAACAATTGATGAATATTTAAACACAGAGCCGATCCACTTTAAGTATAGAAATCGTAAGATAGGACTAGTTTTAGAATGCCCTAGTTACGAAAATACTGCAACAATTGCAAATCAATGTACGAATCTTCTCAATGCCGCGGTGGAACGAGGAGAGAATGCGGGGGAAAGGAGCCGAGAGATTAATACGATTGAATAAAAAAAAGCTAAAAAGGATTATAGATTCTATATCTATATCAAAATACATATAGATAAAGTTCTCTCAACCACTGGAAATGAAGAATAGTAACGAAAGTAGATGACAATCATCTCTAGGAGATCTAAGAAATACTGCTATAAATATCACAACCTATAACGAAAGATCGTCTCTATTTCTATAAAAGTCTTCAATGCCTGCATACTTATTAACGTTTTTCTATTACGGCAAGCTAATAAGCTTTCCTATTCCAATCTTTACTAAATCATATATTCTATTCGCCAAACAGAAAACTCAGCGGAATTACGTATAACCTTATCTCAATCTTTCTCTGAGTATTTCCACGTTAAAAAGAGAACTATCACAGAAGTTAGGGTTATTCCCACAATTAGCTTTCGTGACCTCTCCCATTATATATTCCATTCCACACTTTTTCTACTCTAGCCATGAGCGACAACTTTCCAATTTGCTGTCCTTTCCAAATCCAAAATAAACCATCTAATATTATAATGATTGAGCAACCTAGACACTAATTAATGCTATAATATCTTAATCGTTTCCTAATTAGAAATGCAATGAGATCTTAGAGTTGGTCTGCACACCAGTTAGTGTCCCAGATTATAGTTAAGTATAGTGAGCAACACACTCTGATCACTAAAAATGTCAAATCTCTTTGTTAAACCATAAAGGCCCATTGTGTGGAACACTCCTGACGAGGATAATCTCCTTCCACCATCTCACTTCAAGACATCCTCCCCTGTTATAAGGTTCTACTAAAGATTCCGTCACCTAGTCCCAAGTTCTAGCGGGATAAGCTCTATACTAACTGCTGCGCGTTCAATCAAAGGGACCAATTTTCTAGCCCCGTGTTATCTTGGTCTCACTTTCCAATTAAAAACTAAATGGCATATTTTTTGCAGACACTCCTATATTAATATATTATATCTACCAAGTCACTCATGCTTAATGTAAGGATAGCGGTAAGAGTCTCTTATCGATCAAGCACTAGGATAGAACTTGGACTGTATATTAGTGTCTTTTCTCAAGCCCAGGTGATTGAATTGAAAACAACCAAACCCATCGCATATCTAGTGTCTAGAATATTTAGGCGTTTCACAGATGGTTCGTGATGTAAATGCAATGAGATATTTTCTTTCTAGTTTATCTGTAATTTATTAGTCTATCAAGTAATCAATTTCCATAGAAATTACAATCGCCAGCCTAGTACTACAGCCGAAATTTGGAATTACAATTTTCCATAGCAAAGTAACCTTCATCGGATATTTTCATTGCACAATAACAGTGTGAGATTTGAGCTAGCTCAAAAATTAACATCCCTCAAATTCGCACAACACTGGTCCTAAATATAGCACATCACCAAACAGAGTTCCAATCTTTGATAAATATTCATGGACTATAAATCTGACACATTGAGAGCAAAATCAAAAGCCACCAGTTTTTCCGAATCCTTAACCGCAAAAACTTCGCACATCAAAGCCGCGGAAGAAAGAAACTTTTCGTAGACACAAGAGCCACACTAATAACTCACAATCTGTATTTTAAGTAAAACTGGAATAGATAACAGATTAAAATGCAAAAAATCTTAGTATAAAATTTGTGAATTTCCACAGTGACTACACAATTGTACTTAAAGTAAGCATTTACATGAACCGGAAAATATAATCATTTTTAAGACATTTTATATAGAAGGGAAAAAATATTAACAGAAGCCCAAGTGGACCTAGTAAATTAAGACACTGTTATCAAAGTATCGTATGCATCAGCATAAATTCTGTACTATATAATTATGCATGCTGCATTTGGAAAAGAAATTATTTCATGTTATTCTAGAGCTTATGGCAATGTTCTGCAGCAGGAACCAGTTGCACTTAGATTTCAATTCAGCCAAGATAATAAATAACCTTGTGTAGTAGAAAAGAGCTCTCCATCAACAACTACTGCATAACATCCCCAGCAACATTGAAAAAAATACTGCCACAGAAGAAAAGAATATTATATTACATGTCATTTAGAACTCTAAATATTGATGATATTCAACATCAAAAGAGTCATAGCATATAATTCAACATTTAACTTAAAACATATCTTGAATCAAAAAAAGCATTTTAACTACATATCAAGAAAGCCATTATGATGACAAAATTATTCATACAATTCAAACCAAGCATTGACAACTTATTGGTTTCTATGGACAACTAATTGTCATGGTTACTTATTCGGGTTTGGTGGAGTGGGGTGGCTGCAATTTTGCGCCCTCAGGAGTTATTGTCAAACTTGATTCACATTGGGTTTGAACATGTTGCTTGGTGGTGGTTGCAAACTTGCCGCCTTATCAAGTAACTTGTATGGGTTTTTCCTAGTTGTCTCCTTTCTTTCCGTTATGGTGTCATTGTTACTTAGTTTTTTGCTCTATTTCCTTACCTCTACGGGCTGGTAGGGTTTATTTTTGTTTTGCTTGGTAGTAGGAGTGAATAGGATTCAGTTGGTGCTGAATCCCTGTTCAGTTTGTATACAGCTGTTTTGGTGCAGTGCTGTTACGTGGCTGCCCTGTTTTGATATGGATTGGCTGGTGGTTGCTTCTTTATTGTTGGCTACACAGTGTTGGTTTAAGCCTAGTCTGTGTTTTAGTTTTGGTTTTCATTGTTGTTGTGTTGGTTGGTTGTATAGTTGTGGTAGGGCTTGGGGCATTTGCCCCTTGTAAATTTGTAATTATTTCCTATTTTATTTTATGTCTTTATTCACCTAAAAAAAAAACCAATATTGACATTTTAAGCTATGAATAGTTGTTTAAAAACAAAGTTATGAGGATTTAAATAAAGCACGGTACATGTCAATGCAATGCCAAATGCCCCAAAAAAGAAACAAACAAAATATAACGGTATCATCAAAGTTGGACCAGATCGAAACTAATGTACATGTCAAACAGAGTCAATTTCAAAAAGAATAACATTAGCTTTAAAGTTCGATTAACAGAAAATATTTAACTTTTAGCTTGAAGTTAAAAACCTTTGAAACTGAATTTCTTGCGGTCTAAACGCTGAGCTAAACTTTAGAAAATTGGGGTAAACCTTTCCTAACAATTAATACTATAAGTACAAGAGTCACGGATATAGGAGCTAAGGCCGTATTTCCAATCCTTGTGCGTCTGCTGATAATATCTGGGAATTGTATATGGAGAATACTTTGGGCCCGTGGGCCCACCACGAGGTTCCCTTTTCAATAATCCGAAACCTTTAATGTGTAAAACTCGTCGAAGTGATTATATGACTTGTAAAACCCACGATAAAATGAATTCGAATTGATTAGTTCATTAAATATGTTCATCCGGTACTAAATATAATATTGTCTTTCGAAGCACATTCTGGATTAATTTTTTTCTAGAAACAACCATTTAATTTTGAGTTTTATTAATTATAACTGATTTTACCTACGTGAACCTCGATATCGATATTTAATCAACATAATTTTTACAGTATATATTATTACTCAACGATTCTTACCCACATATCAACTCAACGGTTTAGATTATCAAAACATAAACTCGTGGTAGCTCCCACGGGGCCCATCAAGATCACGGACGTGTGAGAAGAAACCAGGGCCATTAAGGAAAAGGAAAGGGGAAAAATGAAAAAAATAAAAAAGAAATAAAAAGGCAGCCACGTGACAGTACAATAGTAAACGGCTAAACTTTGGTCACAACACAATCAAAACAAAACAAAGAAAAATTCTAAGTGCATAAATCCGACATAGGCACATACACAAAGTGATCTTAATAAATGTGTGGATCCAACTCTATGTGACAGGTTGTGTATGCACGTAGAAGAACTATGCAACAAAAAGTTCTCAAGCTCAAGTTCAAGTACCCAATCACAGCCATTAGAAACTCCCCAAAAAAAAAAAAAATCATGGAAAAGGTTTACAAATTATGTCTATTATATGCGCTTTAAAATTTGAATTTCCTAGTAAAATTTTGCCTTTGCGTGATCAGTTCTATCAGTTGGTGACGAAAATCTAAACAGGGAAAAAATGGTAATCCAAAAAAAGACCAACCAATGTATGCTACGGCACATAATGTGTGGTGTGTGTGTGTGAGTGTGTATATATATATATATATATATATATTAGAGAAGAGAGAGAGAGAAGATGGGTTACGGTTAGAGAAGGCAGTTGCAGGAACTTGGGAGTGGGGGAGCGGCTGGAAAGAGTTGTCGGACACCATTTTGCTGCTTCTCACTTCAACTTCACTTTTCCAAACAGAGCATGTCAAACAAACTAATAACTGCGGAATGGGAATTAAAAGGAATCGGAATGTGAAAGAAGTGAGAGAAGGATAAGAATATATTTTGGAATATTTTTGTATTGAATTTACGCAAGTAAACCTGTGGCGCACATTGATTTACGACAAAGCCTTCTCCTTTTATTTTTCGTGTTCACTGCACACTTCCTTTTGCTTTTGTTTTCATTGCTGTTGTTCTTGTACATCATCAATAATAGTAAAAATCTTCCAACAATGCATTGAAAATCCATTTTTTAAAGATTTTTACAACTCTTAACTTTTTTTTAGATCTTTACCATAATCACAGTATATATGATAAATTGTGTGAACCCTTTCCCCCACGTATATATGAATGAGTTTCATTTATATATTAATTGGTTGAAAATCTAAATAAAGATTGTGAGAAGTCTTAAAAAAAAAAAAAAAAAAAATGAGGAATTTCAAGTATTTTTCAAAAATCACTAACTCAAAAACCCCAATTCTAAAAAAAATATATATATTAAGATTATTCATAACTATTTTATTTGTTTTTAATTTATATTTATAAAAATTAAAAAAATATCATAATTTTTTTTTATTTATAAATGGTTTGTTCAGTTTGTTAAATTTGAGAAAAACAGTAAACTTCAAAAAATGAGTTACATTGATTTTTATACAAAATTAAAAATTTGACTTTAACAAATTTTTTTTCAAATAATTTTTTTTTCAATTATAATGTGTATGATCCATTGCCATAAATAATAAAAAATAGAATAATTGAATATATTTAAGCATGTGCAACAAACAATATTTTTAGTTTATATTTTTAAAATTTTTTCAAACATTTTGTTCAAACCAAATGCGTTTGAGTTTATGCTTTTTAAAAAATAAAACATTAAAAACCAGTTTATAAAAATTTTGTAAAATATAAAACCAAAAAACGTTAAACGTTATCAAACGCTACCTTAAAGGTATATATATGTTTGTTGTTTTGAGATAAATTTTTAAAAAAATTTTGGACGAGAGAATTTACGGCTGTGTTGGTTGTGATTTCAAAATGTGATGCACGTGGTAGTTTGAGTATAGGCTTGGATGGGAGCTGCTGGAATTAATTCTCCAAACAGCCATCTGAAAACGCTTGTCTTCTGTCAAAACTTGTGTGCCGTGTTTCACCCCCCTATTTTTTTTGAAAAAACGGGACGTCCGGCGGTTGACCAGAATAGTGATTTTTTTTTTTTTGCAATTTGAATAAACCGAAAAAAAATATTTTCTGAAATTTTTTAAAATTTTATTGTGCTTTAAAATAATTTTGAGTTGTATGAGTTGTAAATTTTTGTATCAAATTTCAAATATATATCACAATTCCCCCCTCAAATTCAAAACTCTTTCAAAAACTATTTTTTTCAAAACTCTTTACCAAACAAATTTTCTACCACTCAAATTCATAATTCACACACACAATAAACTCAAGAATAACAACTCATACTCTCAAATCCACATTTACAAAATTCTACCAAACGGCTAACTACAAATTTTTTGGTTTGTTTAGTTGTATATTTTTGAAAATAATTTTAGAGGTTGAGAGTTCGGAATGATTTGATATTTTAGTAATTGATAGATGTGTATAAGAGAAATAATAATTGAGAATGAGAAAGGAGAGAAAAAGATTTGATTGATTGACTGATGTGTAAGAAAAGAAAAAAAATGATTTTAAAAAAATTTCACCAAATAAAATTTTAAAAACAAATTTATAAAAATTATATCATGAACATACAAACCAAATAAATACTAAAAATTTTTTGAGTAGTCGGTTGGGAATAGAAGTCACCTCACCGCATCCTGTTAAAAAGTGAGCTCCAAAATTTCGAATGCTTGGCTATAGAGACGCTTACAGTCAGTCAGGCCACCAACGGCGTGCAGTTCTTTAGCGCTGCCTTGTTCGGAGGAGCCAATAATTTATAATTTAAATTTGGATCCCCTCTAACCAATGATATTAATGATATAGCGCGTGGAGTAAAAAAAAAAATTAGACACCTACACAATTATTTCATGAGTAAAATTCCACTACCACATAAGTAAAGTTTAAAAACTTACTTTTAAATGTTTTTAAAACAGTTTTATTGTTTGGAGTCCTCCTTGGTCTCTAAAAGTCACTGTGTTTGTGACCCATGGCTCCTTAATGCGCCTAAAACAGGCATTAGTTTTATCTTCTTCTTCTTTTTTTCATTATTCTTACTATGTTTTTTGACATGATAATTTACACTTTACCTGAAACTCTAACCCTTAAATTCTTAAAATAAAAATAAATAATTTTAAGAAATTTAAATTCTTAAGCCCAAAAAAATTTTTTTTTAAAAAAAATTTTCCTAAACCCTAAAATAAAAATAATAAATTTTATTTCCCTAAACCCTTAAAATAAAGAAATAATAAATTTTAAGAATTAAATCATAAACCCTAAAACCTAAAATATAAAAAATATATAAATTTTAAAAATTAAACCCTAAATCTTAAATTCTAAAATAAAAAAAATTAAAAATTAAAGTAAAAAAGTGACCAAATATAAAGGCAAAATGTAATTTATCGTGCCAAAAAACATAGTGGGAACATAAAAAAATAAAAAATAAAAAAAAGAAAAAGAAAAAGGGGTGAAACTATGACGTTTTAGGTACAACAAGGGTCATAGCAGTGACCTTGTATTTCATTTTCTTTGCTTTTCTTTTTCATGAGAAGTTATTGATGGGTTAAGTGTAGCGCCACGTGATCAAGGACGGAGTTAGGATAAGTAGGTGTTTCGTATGTATTAAAAAAGTATAATTTTTTTGGTATACTTATATATTTATTTGGATCACATCTATCAATATCTTCTCTCTATTTTTTTACATATATTTTTTTTATAAAATGTCAAAAAGTATACTTATTTAGAATATCTCAAACCATCTCTTAGTGGGGGATCCAAACAAAAATAAATAGGATAAATCTTATTATATGAAAAATCTAATTAAGTTCGTTCTAATAAAATTTTGAATTACTTAAATGAAAATAATTAAAATTTATTACTTATTTTATAATTTGTGTGTATATAAATTAATATTGTATCAATTTATTAAGATATTGAGCAAGTGAAGCATTATAAAATTGAAAACAACATAGTGGTTAAAATAGTTTGATTATTTCATTGTGTTAAAACAAATTCACCTGCCAACAAGCTTTTGACAATTATCTAAATAAAAAATTATTGTGTCAAACTTAAATATATACTTTCCAAGTGGGTAAACTTTGAAAATAAAATTCAAAAAGTTCCAAATTTAGAGTTAATTTTCTATTGATCTAATTAAAATGGGTCTGGTTTATTCAAAAAAAAAAATTATATATTTTTTTATTATCCGCATTTTATTGAGGATGTACATCTCTTGCACCTTTAACATATATTCTACCCCTATGTTTGGTTCATAAATTTGGATAAGAAAATAAAAAAACTGGATGAAATGTGAATGAAATAGAACTATATTTCACATACATTTTTTTTCTTTTTTAAATCCCTATTCAAATCCATAAATCAAACACAACATGAGTAATAGATTAACAAAATCCAATAAAAATTATTACTAAATATTGCTTCTTTGCCACACTTCTCGTTTGGCAATATCACATTTTAGTTTAAAAGTTAAAAAATCATTAAAAAAATTCAAGAATCTAACAAACTATACAAAAAAGGTCAAAATATTTCTTTTTCTCTATACTTTTTACACATCTTGTCGTAAAAAATTAAAAAATCATCACAAACATACTAATTTTTTTATCTTATATTTTAACTAAAAAATTTAAAAATTATTAAAATAGTCTGTTTCTAAACAATACCTCAGTAATGTTTGGGCTCACTCTATCTTCTGTGAGATAGATATGTATGGTAGGGGATCAGAATTTTTACAGGGGCCAAACATCAACAAAGAGCTGCACATCATATCACATACATATACATAGGGTTCTTACAATTTTTGCAAGGCCACGACCCCCGTCCCCCACTTCCCTCCAACTGCACGTGACTCTCTATATGTATTATGATTAGTGAAGGTAGTGAGACTTATTATTTTATGTTTATTGATTAAAAAACATGAAAGGAGATGAAAATTTGTGATTGACCTAAGATATGGTCATGTGATGTCCCAAGATCAACTAATAATTTTTATTAATTTTTTTTTATGGCCAAACAAAAATACAAGGATACTCTAGAAAGTCTAAATTTATGAGCTTTAAATTGATCAATTTTTACAACTTTCTTGTTTTGTCTTTATTCGTTTGAATCCTGTTTTTCTCTACTGTTAGTTCAATTATTTGATTTGCCTTATCTATTTGTATACAGTGACAAAATGTACATGAGCCCCTATTGCAAGCTACTCCAAAATAATAAAGTGTTTTAAGAAAATAATTAAAAATTATTTTTTAATTTTTTTAATTATTTTATAAAAGAGAGATGTGACTTAAAAATTAAGAAATAACTTTTAATTCACCTTTCCAAAATAGCTCACTAACAGAACATGTCCAAGAAATTTGACAGATTTTGTACAAGCAAGCAGGACAAAATAGTAGTAGTGTTTGGACCTGAGGGGGCAATATGGTTAATAGCTTAAAAGATATGAGGGTATTTGGAGGAAAGCAGCGTCAAGCAAGCAGGGGAGCAGCTGTGAGGAGGAGAAGGCGTGGACTGATGGGACACAAGTAAGAAGTTGTTGGCACGGAACTCTATAAAAACCCTCTCTCTCTCTCTCTCTCAATTATTTAGAATATGCAACTAAAAAAAAAGACCAC